>JAYMFW010180137.1:0-15753 GCA_036785005.1 Tubulanus punctatus
AATCGTAATATTATGGTTGTTTGAGTTGTTCAACGCATAAATCAGAATCCACACTTCGATCAATCCCTTAATACATGCATTTGCAGCAATGAATTTAGAATTTTTTGGTTACTCCTGGCAGCAGGCACAACAAACACACTTGCCCATAAACAATACTTGCATACATACAATCAGTTTCTGATCTGTTTACAAAACATACATACATGTTTAAAATAAGGCACTGTTTGTCATGTAACAATCAAAATATTTTCATTGGCGAGTAGGATCAAGGTTTGGGGCTGCTTCTCTCTGTGGCCTATGATTAATGTGTTTCCAAATGTTCAATAATATTTTATTCTCACTCAATATTGCCTATACAATCTCAATTTTGAATCCTGAACCTTTGAACCAAACATTCCAGAAAGTGTTAATGATGGCCTTTAGAGAGACATAATTAGCTGTTTAGTGGGCAAGGCTGCATGCAAGACATTTCTATGACAATATCCATGAGACAGACATTTATATGTAGTGGATAGAATCATATAAAATGTTGTATACCAGGAGAACACAGTTATTGTTGGTTTTACATTTATTCAAGAGAGAAATATACTCTGAAAGCGGGAACCATGCATGATAATTAGAAAAAATCAGAGGGGATAAACTCAAATAAAATGATTTGCATAATCTGACTAGGCTCCTCCATTTTTACTTCAGGATTAAGGGTAATTTCTATAAACAACACCGGTGGGCAGATATAAGTTTCGAGTAGATTGATATACTAACAAAGATATAATCTCATTAATGTCATATTCTATACATGTATACATGATTAAATGCTGTAAATCAAGTAAAAAACCACAACGGAATAGAAACTCTTTATGAATCAAGTTAGTGGCCTGCCTAGGTGTAGCAATATAATTTAGGAAATAATCTGTCAATGCTAATAATATTCAACATGACAGGATATGTAAGTACACATAATATATAGAGACATGCTATATTACAGCATAGATGTGTAGTAGTCTACTACACATCCATGATTTACAGTGATGGAGTATTATCAAAAAGTATTTGGATCATAACACATTGGAGTTTTCTATTCAATTGTTAATGAAAATGAAAAAGTAGATTCTAATTCTTAAAAGCGAAGTTGCTGGGCAATGGCAGGCATGCTGTTAAAAGACTCTCCACAAGAGGCAGTTTTCTGAAGTAAAGATGAATAATTTGATGCAGAAGGAGAGGAGAGAGGAGCCCAGCACCAAGCCCTATCATGCATCTTGATAGGACAATGATGTTGTTGGATAATAGACACAGGCAGGTCTAGGAAGAGGTTCACTGTAGGCTACACTTCTCTGTCACTTCGGAAGCCAACTTTGAGGGCATTTCTGTCACTTTTGATGCCATCTCCCTTACATTCCCAGGAAGAAAGCCTGAAAAACAGGGGAAATTTTTTCATTGGTAATGTTTTCATGTGAATCAAAGAATCAAAACCAAAAGTTAAAATGATTATTGGAAAATTATAAACATACGGTATTGATTAGACTAATCTAAAGAGCATTTATTGATAGATGTCATCTGAGTGACAGGTCTTCGTTGAGGGAAATTTTGAATTTTTGTTTTGAGTAAAATATTTTACATATTCGTATCATTACATATCATATAATACTGTAAAGTCAGCAAAAGGTTAATACTGATAAATGTATATATATAATCGAGCTAAATTTTGAGTGGATAGCTTGAAAAATAAATGGACAACTTCAGGTAAAAACATATCAATGAATAGCATGTCTATGAGATAAAGAGGTGTAATCCGGATGTAAGGAGTAACACAAGAGATAGTGGAACACGATGTGGTAAGCAAGCTGAAGAAGCCAAGATAAGACATGATTAGTAAAAGAACTTTCTTCACTGCAAATCATCTGTAATAATTAGACGATGTTTAGCTTAACCAAGACATGAGTAAAGGGAATAGGTGTGACATCCAATGCTACAATTCATTTTGCGTAGTCAAAATTCAAAAAAGCATACGAGCGCTGTGAAAAGCTGATGTGGTTCTTTGAAAAATTACTTCAAAGGCCTTTTATGCAAATGAATGAGAAATAAATGTTTTAAGGGAGAATGCTGAAATTCATCATAGAAGTTTTCTTGTTCGCTATGCCCTTTAATTGCCCAGTTTCGGTATCATAACCACAGCATCAAACAGATTTGCGGTGTCGTCAACAAACCAATTCTCCAGTCAGAACAAGAGTGATTTAAGTTCGGTCGTAAATTGACGATGAAAGGACAAAACTCTGCTATGCGGATTAATTTAAATCGTGATTAATCTTACACGCTCTAGCTACGTATTTAAAGCCGTTATTTACTGCAACTATGACAAGGCACATTAATTTTGATTCATCAATGACATAAAGCTGTACGGGCATTTTCAATTTAATTCATGTCCAGCAATCTGCTAGATTTCTCATGAAGTTGTCATGACCATGTCTGTTAAATATAAGATAACTATTTACATAAATGCAATATATATTCATATATATTCATACTTATATTATCACAACACAATAGAATATAATAATATTTTATTGGATTCAGTTTATCTTGAAAAATAAATTTGTGTATATTAGATGCTGAGGAATACAAATCAATATGATGAGTATAGACTTACTAAAAATGAAATGGAGGGGGCAGCCCCATCATGGCAACACTGTGTATCATGTCATGTAAAGAAGAAAACTTTAGGTGTTTAAACTACTAACCTTGGAGTAATCATCTGATAACTCCAAGTACTAACTAACATAATTATCTAATAAATGCTTCACACTTATGGTTAGACAAGATATCTTAAAAACCACCTATGAATCCAAAATACCAAACTGATGAATTCATAAGTGATTATATATTCAAATGAAAATTTCCAAAAATAATTTGTGAGAAGTTATTAGAAAAAATAAGATTAACTTAAAATATAATTTCAACACTGCATTAACACACTTCCAGAAAGTTGATGTGATATCAATAGAAAACAAGTAAATAAATGATTAAGTATATAAAGATACACGGTAATTATAATTAGTGAAACTAGAATAAAATGCACACAAGGCAGACAGTTTTCGAATAAATCGTTAAGAATTTGGCAGCATGATTATTCTTTATACCAATATTTCACCATAGGTCATTGAAGGTGCCAAGATATGGTTAACTAACAGGTACAGATCCATGATTTAAAGAATCCAATTTAACATTAGTGAGGGATATAGAGAACATCTATCCCTCCATAATTTGATGAATTAGAAATTGACTTGAAATGTAAATGAAATAATTTGGTGAATTCACTCTATTCCTCTAGAATCCACCCAGTTCACATTCATATGTGATTATTCCAGAATAAAAAGGGCAGAACTGCGAATGATTGATTAGAAATGCAATCAATTGGCACAAAACATTCGTAATTTGTTCAATGAATATGATCGATATGGCGTAGAATGTAGAACCAAATGCAGACGAAACCATTTCTCATCTGATGCACTACGCCTTACAATATATGAATATTGACAATATGAAATTGACTAAATTCCATCTTAAGTTAGCAATTTATGTTTTAAGCCCTGTAATATATTCTGTTATATCAGAAGTGAAATGAGAGAATAACCTATGGACAACATGGTCAAACGTTAGTATAACCAAAGATGACTTGTTCTATGCTCTACTATCTTACTAACATCAGGCCTTTGCAAAATCCATAAAAATACATTACAGGTTCTAGATGATAAAATGCACCTATCAATATTGTTGATAAGCAATTGATTTGTGACGATTCATGTATTTCTGTGGATAATTGCAGGACCAAAGAAGAAACTTATTCAAAGTAAATCTTCTTCAGTAGACATTGCTCGTAGTGATAATTCTACCATATATATGATATAGCTCACTAAAGTAGGTGTATGAGTCTATGATACATATCTGACCATAGTAATTAACATAGCTATGATCTGACTGCTAATCATCTATACAAAGCCCATGCAACAACATATATTTGAGAATTTACTGGCAAAATCATCTTCAGCCTCATCCGCTGCAGCAGCCTCAGCTGCTAGTTCTGCCGGGGATTTCTTTTTACGACCGATTCTTCCTGCATCATCTTCCTCTTCCGGTTGTATCACCTCTTTCTTTTTAATACCATACTAAAAAGAGCCCCAATCAATATCAGCTTGATATGATATGTGATAAAGTAGAGATGTTTTAGAGCCAGTATTCTTTACATAATCAATATGCAAAAACACTATACCTCTACTTACACATGAATTATGGAATAAATATCAAATATGATCTGTATCCCCTTACGGAGCATTATATTGAGAAATATGCAATGTTCGGTTTATTTTGACTATTCCAAAGCAAGGCAAATACAATTGAAATATATACATTTCTACATAAAACTGATACACGAGACTGATTGTGTAGTCGAGTCCCCCCTAGTTGATGATATATTGATTAACTCACCTTATCTCTTATTTCTTGTCTCATGGTTTCTCGTTCTTCTTCCATCTTTCTGTGCTTTTCATTTCTCCTCTCTTCGGCTTCTCTACGTGCCTCGGCAACTTCTGGATCCTCCTCGGCTTCTTTAGCCTCTCCCTCTCCTTCTTCATTTCCAGCTCCTGCAGCTGTGAAATGAAGAAAAAAATATTCACATTCTCATATGTATATATAAATAATTACAATAAATGCATAATTGTGCTCTTACTTACTTTGAATAATATAAATGAAATGAGATAACTTTAAAATGATCAATGAGAAAATAATTGAAAATTCTACTTTTAAAATAAGGTAACATGAATAGAACAATATTTTAGTGTAACTAAATCAAGTATTTATCAAATGTCATATTTTTCAAAGCAGCACGCAGGAGTGAAAATGTTTCTTGCTCAATATGTAGCTAATGAAATATTTTTTGCACCGGCAATCACATTTACGGATAGTAAAGCATCTTAAACGCAATGTCATCATCTCCCAGAGTTTGTCTCCACGTGCCTAATGGATATTCCATTACAAACTCTAAATTGAATACACAACTCAATATTGCGTTGTGCCTAACACAGAAGTAAAGGTCATTTCTTGTTTCCTGCTGAAGGAAATTGAATACAGTCACGAACACAATCATTCATAGGTACATCATAACAGCAAGCATCCACGCCACATACAAAAGAGGCCCAAAAAGTACTGTGACTTAATGATTGTTGATATATTTAGTTTATAAAGAGCACTGATAAGAGAATGTGGTTTTCATTTTGAAGATATTTAAGTGACATACATTGAAGCTACAAGCACATTCAACTACATCTTATTTAAGACTACATAGAATTTTTATATTCAGGATGTAACACCACTTGTGATTACAGTATTCACCAATTCACCAATATATATACATATAAATATGATATATTGCAACGAATAAACACCAACATGGAAACTTCTACAAATTCATTTTAATGCTGATTTCTATGGGAAGTGTCCCACCCACTTTGCATTTTAGTTTGTATATATTGGTTATAATGTGCTCTACTATTGTGATGAGCACTCTGGAATGATAGTTGGAATTTTGATTGTATAATTCATTTCATATCAAGGAATCATCAAGAACATATTTTTGGTATCCAACTACAGCATCTCCATTTTAGGCACGGGTCAAATATGTATGTGGCATTGTTGCATAAAACCATCAAACTACACTCTTCACAGTTTCATGATAGTATATAATGTTGTCACACATGGATTGCACATTGCATATTACGAGATTAACTGACAACAGGCGTTGAGATATGAAACATTATCAGTATTCTGATTGATGACCAAACATGACCATTACACATTGAAGCTGAGAGAGTCACACCATGGGTAGTTTTTGACTGAGCGACATAGGATCCTCGATCTCATTCGACAAATGACAATTTGATGTTATAGACCTGAACATCAGTGAGTAACAACAGAAGTAGATATTGATTGTGTCTAAATATATAATAAGTTTCAAATGAAAATCAATATTGAAGGGTATCATGGAGAGAATCAATGATGCTCTGCCAGAAACAGAAATACTCGGATAGAACATAAACAAAATACTAAATGATGAATATAATGAAATGAAACAAACAAAAATCAAACTAAATGCATAAATTTCATTGTCACTTGATCAAGCATTTTACTAATGCTATGCATCCATTAGCTTATGGGTAAACTGTTTAGTTAATCGAATCAGAGAGCATTCACCTATGGTTGCAGGTAATTACTCTAATGATTGAATAATGCACAGATGAATGAATACCTGGATGTAATACTTACCAGTCGAAAAGATCCATGCAGATTAAAGAACACACAACAGGCAAAAATAAGGAAAATAATGCCATTAGCAAAATGTTCCCACCAAATCAAATCATATCCATGCTTTTGATTTAGAAATAATTATACTTAATAAGACCACACTTTGTTGCCATAGTTTGTGGAAACTAATCAAAAATTGATTAGTTTCTGTGAAAAACTATATGTGAAGTAGAATTATATGAAAAATAATTCAGAGCTATACATTAATTTCTAAGTAAGTCAGATCTCTAGTAAGACACCACTGCGCTCATTTGAATTTAGTTTCACGAGTAAGGAGTACAAGGGTCTGAGGTATAACGCTCATAAAGTACATAGCCGTGATGTAATCTCAAACATTTTCCTTGAAATAACCCCTCATCATAGCTCTGCAATGATTAACCTAACCTACGGTTAATATTTGTGTTAACAAAAGACAACAGACTTAAGCAGTTAGCTGTAAATACTGTCACACTATTGATAACAATTGTTGATAGCTTGCTAACATGCTAACAATCTAACTCCTGTTAGCAGAGAAATATCAACAGGGCTAATCATAATTAATGAGCTGTTATAACTGAATCACACTCTCAGCAGACTAACTCAATCTAGCAGTGAATTTAAATTCTGTAGCAACTACAAAAGTTCTATCTAGAAGGGTGAAGCCTGTCAAGAACACGATATTCATGTTTCCGTTTGGCGTATATTATCATCACTTCATGACAATCAATGTAAACGCATAAAAACGGATGCATTGACATTCATAGCCAACTGTTTATGACTTTCCTCATAAATGGCTAGATTCAAATCAGAGGATTTTCATTTTCTTCTCAGAATTCTTAATATTGACCCAGTGAAGGTTATCCAGTGCGGGGTGAATCATTTTTCTAGAGAAATCACTCGGAACAAAATTCAAAATAACCACAATCCTTGATGCATGAAAATTCAAATGCAAACACAAACAGAAAAATCGAGTAAAAAAAAATTTGTTAACGACGCAAGAGAAATATCTATATGATCGGAAACTATATAATATATTCTGTAAGGTTTCTTACAGGATATGAAAATACCATGAGCCTGAAGACAAACGTGAAGCTAAGGTACTTTGATAATTTCTTGTCGTGATTCAATCAACGATGACTGCATTCAATATCCGCAACATCATTGTCTTAACAACCCTCTCTTCTAGTCAATTTTCTTTGCCGAGCTCAAAATGATTGTCTTGCATAATATGAAATTTTTTTCATCATCGCGTGGTGCGGGAATAAAAAAGCTAATACTCTAACAAGAATATTATAACTTTATCAAAAGTTTTCTATTTTTCAGGCAAACTTTACATACTTAGGAGACAAAACACCTTTTCTTGTTACATAATCAGATTATCTCTGGGTATTTCAGCATCCAAAATTTTGTAGCCAATAATTACCCATTAGCCAATGGATTTCAGGCGTTACACTGCAGTAACACTTTTAAGATAGTATTAACGTCAACTGCCGCGGAGAATCCCTTTACACATTCTACTAATAGCATTTATATGGTGAAAGCGGCTTTTATAGTATAAGATACACGGGACTGAAGACAGGTGCAAATGACATAAGAAAACATCACCACGGCAAATGTGATAACGCCCGCATTAGGAAGTAGTAGCAGACAGATGATAATCTGGGATAATCTATGAATATATATGATCATATCAGCTGTTTTTATTGATGTCATTCTGTTATACAACTTTCACAGATTGTAAATTCTGTTCGGGTAAAATCAGACAGAACTAATTAAGTAAATATAAGTTGTAAGTAAATTATAGTAATTCTGCTAACTCAATTCTTACATAAGTTGCTTCTGTTCATGTTTAAATTTACCCGACTCAAGAGTAAAATCTAATCCAATTAAATGAGGAGTGCATGCAAATTCAGGTGAATTTGTCTGGTAAACTAAGTTTTTTCCTACTCAGCAACAAATCTGCATCGGGTTCCTAAACCCATGGTCACTTGACAAGTGGCACTTGGCACCCTGATGTTGCTGGTGCACAGCATTCTCATGGTAGACGTTAAAACAGGTAAAACACTATAGACAAAGTATAAATGTCAAATTTAATCAATTCTTCATACAATCTATACTGTAGCATTTAATGTTGATAGTTTCCTGAGGTCTATTCTGTCTAGAAAGAAAAGCTACAGTTGAAGCTGTATTTTTGCATTAATGCGTAATTTATAGCTACTGAGAAGAATGCTCAAATGCGTCATTAACATTGTAAAATCGAACAAGAATATGCTCTTAGGTGCGCAAAGTACAAGGCAAAAACGAGAAAAAAAGATCTGAGAAAAGATATAACTCTCCCCATAATCTAATAGCAGAATTCCTATTAAGGGTCTACGATGCAATAAACTCATGACTAATGGTCATAGAAATATTTTTTCAGGTATGTTTCCATGTAAAAAAGTGGCTCATTTGGACAGTAATTGAATTGATTGTTATGAATAGAACAATAATAAACGTAGCAATAAAAAATTGTCATTATTGACATAGCGTAGGAGTATGTGCATCGCATATCATAAAAATATGATTAGATAAGAGGATATAAAAACATGATAAAGATTCATGAAAAATCATAGTACTAGCAGCCGTATCTTCAGAAATATAAAACATTCCAAAGAACATTGATACACACAGAGATAATTGAGATAAAATACCTTAGATCAATCCAAATTATTTTAAACGCGAAACCAGTTACAAATATTTCAAGCATGGTGTGACTTTTGAAAATATTTCTTAATTATTTACAGCATGTAGATGCAAAAACGACATTGATTATCATCATATCTATACAAACATATTTCAAAAAGGAAGTTTGATATGTCAAGATTCCTGACCCAATCAACTATCATAACCTTTTCTCTTTTGATTTCAATGATAGTTGTTGATGATCTGGACAAAAGCGAATATTTAAGAAGAGTAATGAAACTGTAGATGCCAATAAGAATGTGGATCTGGCAAGTACAGAGGCCATGCCTGACCAACAACCATCTTTACTGGTGACATTCGTCTAATAAATAGAAAATTGGTAGTACACTAACTGAAGCTAACTGCATGACCAACCGTTAATTCAAAAAAAATAAGAAAACATGTCAGTTATCAGGCAAAAGAATCACTTTCCATGCTGATCTAATAAGTAACTGATGACGTATTTTTATGTATTCACCTCCACTGATTAAATCCATGTCCAGTATGAGGACTCAGGAATAGAGAACCCAGTTGGTTGGAACTGCTAGATGAGTCTATTGAATGTAGAGTTTTTGATGGTAACAAATTTTAATTCAGGATGTGTTTGATCTGTCTACTAACAACCTATGAGAGCAAGAGATATATAAAAATGAAACAAATTCATGAAACCAACTAATGATTTATATGAAATTAATGCTAAAAATTGAGAGCACAGGAAAATGTACTAATAATATCTGAAACACAGGAAATAGACTTCGTTTGAAGTAAGCGCAGCAGGATTTAACATAAATAATGGAAAATATATCCCCATTAGTTGATGGTAGCACCATGAGTCAAGCCTCAGATATTACACTTCAATAATAGTGAAATAAATGTGAAAAATGCAATCTAATTTTAGGGATTAAATAATGAGCACCTTTCAGAAACCACTATTAGCTAACTTATGATATCCTGCATGAAATCTAGGATTTAATGAGACAAGCTTTGACGTGTCATTTATAAGACTCTAATTAATTAC
The DNA here is from genome assembly GCA_036785005.1 of Tubulanus punctatus. Lineage (NCBI taxonomy): Eukaryota > Metazoa > Nemertea > Palaeonemertea > Tubulaniformes > Tubulanidae > Tubulanus > Tubulanus punctatus. Next base: position 10,070 of record JAYMFW010180137.1, read on the forward strand.
TTGTGACAAGCACCTTATACTACACGAAAATAGAATGGAGGAAGAATGAAAAATAACAGGATGATCACATCCGCAAGTCAATTTATGAAGCAATAATCTGAAATTTGTCCTGAAACCCTATGAACAATGAAGGTTATGATATTATACCATGCCAGCACAAAATGTAGTTAGAATTTGAGTCACCAAATGATTTTTAACACTGCCACAGGCAGATAGAGAACCCGACCAAATATTTGACAAAACTATGCCCTATCGCGAAAATATCTCACTGTACGATTTTCACACTGAATGTTCCACGTTACCATAGCAATATGATAGATATTTTAAATGAAAACTTGTAACATCCCAGAACCAATAACAGAAGATGTCAACTGGACATTTTTTCTTGTAGCAAGACAATATCATGTTACATTCATCAATGCGTGTATGAATCATCTTAATACTCAATATGGGAAGTAAAAAATGATTATTTTCACGAACATGAAAATATACTAACTTATATATTTTAGCGGCACATATTAGGTACATGCAATACATTATAATGTTTTCTGTTATCAATTATAAAGAAGAACTATCAGCATTCTTTCAAATAACGGATAGCTTATTTCAGCCTTTTCTTAGTCAATCATTACATCCATATGAAATGATTCATACATGGGCAGGCTACTGAAAAATCTAATCTACCAACTGGACATTTGATTTTGAATTTTTCTATTCATCATAAAATTTGAATCTAAAATCATCAAGGATTGTGGATACTTGCTAAAACAAACAAGATCCAAACACAAAGTGACTTAAAAATCAACTCAACTCTAAGAAATAAAATCTAATGTTAAACGAAATTTTAGCTGACCTAGAAGCATTGTAAACACAAACACATACAAGAAATTGAAGTGTTTTTTATACAGACCAGTGTCTTTCAGGACTTCAACTCACCTTCTGTAAATAGAAATGAAAAAAAGAAAAAATTAATTCATTCATTCATGGATAAAAATTTTCATCAAGTTTTCATAAATAAAAAGAAAGTAGCAATCAAAATGTTAAAGAAATTGCTTCATACAATAGAATGATGAACCTGAAGGTAAGAAAGGCTTATCATGCTAGAGATAAGTGCCATTGATTTTCTGACTGGATACATTCCTTTTGGTTCATAGGAATGCACACATGTAAAAAGTTGAGGCACCAAACTTGATGGCAAAATTGTGTTTGCCATGGACCAACATCTCTGATTAGACGATGCTGTTACCATGGTAATAGCTGCTCTAATGTTATGTATCCGCAACAAAATTCGTCAATTGCTCGGAGATCGAATCGAAGAGAATATCAGCGAGCCGTCCCAATACGAGAGAGCGAGAACTGACACATTATATTCATATATTTCAACTATATGCGCTGATATGGCAGCTATGATTTAACGACACTGCGATTACCATCGAGAATCCACAGACATCTACCCAAAATTGATGACTTACAAAATCACATTTAATACAATAGAACAACACTAAACATAAAGATTTCTCTATCTTAAACAATATGAATATAATTCCTTGTCTTGAAATGGAAAAATCAAAATGAAAACATACACCTTTATTTCAAGGAATAAGTAATATATCATAGTGGAACATTATCACTTGAACATTATCTGTTGGGACTTCATCAGTTTTTCTACATAGCGCCATTTGGCAAAAAAACATGATGAATTTTCTACGCAAATCGCAATTCATGATTGGCAAGATGCAAACAAACTAGAGCCTTCAGCAAAAACTTGAAATGAAACTGGAAACCGTATCAGGTGGCCATTGACTGAGTGTGCTCTTCATCTCCAGAAAGAGATTTCCCCGGCAAACTCAACCGTGTCAGATTTCCAATCTACGTTTGCTCAGACCAATAATGTTTCATAGTGCAACTTGACGTTTAATGAAATACCAACAATAAAGAGCGATTAATTTCAGTAAAGTCAGTAATCTTTGACTTAGAAAATTACTGATAAGCGGTATATTGCAATAACAAAAAACATTGATGAGTTTTTAGATTCAAAGTAGAATGCAGTGATTTTTCATTGATATGCACATTCAAATACACAATTAAACTGGTATATCTCACTCAACCAAAATATAATTTACAAGTGGAAAAAATAAATATCGATTATATCTTGATCAAAATTGTAATAAATCAATTGAAATAAAAATGTTTTGGTTCTCATTCTTTCAGGTTGTTTCGTTATAATTAGAAAAATACTTTATTATAGATAATCACGATGAAAAGGTAAAAATAGAAAAATAAGTCAATAAAATCCATTAGTACTTATCCCATGAGTCAATCTATCGGTGCAAAGAATTAAGGAAATAATCTTCAGAACAATAAAATTAGATTGTTCAAACTGAAGCATAAGAGGTTTATAGAAAATCCGATATAATGGAGTACTACAGGTCGGCACTCTACAGCAAAATAATTTCTTTTTTAAATCTTACCTTTTACAGATTTCAGCTGATTTCCAACCATCTGTTTAGCGATGAAAGACGCCATTATTTTAGGTTTTCAAAACTGTGATCAGTATATATACCCTTTATTCCAATAAGCTTCAAACGTAGTCTGAAAGTAAAAAAACGTTTGTCTTGAAATTACCACAGCACGCGATATGTTTCAGACAGTGACACAGCCAGAAATGCTGTCTTAAATGTTGTAGTGAGGGATATTTAACAGAATGAATGCCTACTCATGTCCAATAGCTAAGCCTTTTTGATAATATGATGCTTAACTTTGATGAGATCACACTCTCCACAGAGAAGGACAGCAAATGCTGGCATTTTGCCGAGTACTTGGTAGAACAATACCCAATACAAACGTTATGTTAGTAGTGACATTGAAGGGAATCACCCTGAAAACGGAAGGCAAATGTAGTGCTTCTACTTTGAAATAATGATAAAAGCATTGACATCTAAGTTCGTAAGACACAGATCAAGTATATTGAGAGAAAAAACCTGAAACCATCATAAAGGAAACTGTAACTCATTTGAACTATCAGGATGCTCAGAAATATACTGATATAACTCATGACCTCCTTAAATATTGCACCCCAAATTTTAAAAAAATGATTTGACAGAAAAGTGTGAGTGATATTCAAAATCATATAAATACCCATTAATTTCTATAATTTACTAGCAAATCGTCACAGTAGTTTGGGTATTATGTAACTCAAAGCTTACTATTTATGGTCCCTAGAGAAGACAAGTTGAATTCCATAGCTACGGTAAACACTGTAAATAAAGCATTATCAGTATCGAACAGAGACTGATAAAAACTCCTATTGGCAATAATTATTGATTTCATAGCGCATAAATATTTATTAGGAAACTGTTATTTAAAATGGACTTCATAATAGATTGTTCATCAGTTTACAGTTTTATCCATGAACACCCTTGTGTTGCCCGAGCTGTGTATTTCCCATTAAATTCACCTCATTCATGTCTGCAGATAGGAAAAAAAGTCCTCTCCAGACTGATAGAGAAAGTCAGTATGCCATGATCAAGATCACTGAGAAAAAAACACAAATTCAAGGAAACGTAATGGAGATGAACTTTTGCTTTGTAACTGCTACAGTAGTGTAAAATGAGCATTGTGTTAATACCTTGAAATGAAATACCATCTTCCTTGACAAGCGACTAGATTGACGTCAGTACTGAACATGTCTATGTCCTCGATTCAGAGTACTGAAGTGCAAAACAATATTCCCGGAAATCATTTCCCAGTTCACATAAATCATGCAACGGTCATCGATCCAAGTTTTCTGATTTGGATTTGATGAACGTTGAAGGTAATTAACGTAAGAGCAGTCATCCATAAAAAAATCAAGAAAGAAAAATATCCTGTCATTAGGATCAGTCCATTATAGGCTAAACAATCAATTAGAAGTTAAGATATTTTTAGATGATTACATGTAATTTACAATTGTAGCGACTGATGAAGTCAATCTGGATGCTGTCAATTCTTTATTCACTCGTGTGAATCTGAACAAATCAGCATCATTGGCAACAATAAGTCACGTACGTGCTCATCATAGCAATCTTAAAACAACCTTCATTCGTCGAAATGTCGGCAGTATTTTTGTGAAGATTGTCGACTAGTTCAGGAATACAGAGCGTCTAATTGGCAATAATAGAAACAAACCTCACGAGCTGTGTACTACAGGTAACTGGTGCCTGTCATTATATCAAATCAAAAAACACAACAGTTAATTTGCTCTAACTATGTTAGCAACATCGCTCCAGATTTTTCTGGCAGACTAGCTCTCCAGAATTGCTCAATATGGCTTTCATCTCTTTAATCATTCTGAAAACTTCGCAGTTATCTGGAAAATGTGAAACCTGGTGAAGGACGGGTCGCAGCTTTTAAGAAGATAGATTATGATGAGGTGGTTTTTGAGGTGGAAAATGTTGTACATTAATCAAATCCTAATATTTTTCAGTTGCATCAAAGCAAGTTTTTAAATACAAGGCGGACACATCACTCAAAGCTGAAACTTTCATCAAAATTTGATGTCATGAACTATTCTGATCATGGAACGGAGTCAAATATTAACCCAATCATTCCTTCAAACATCTCAAGTTGCCGTGGCAACAAACCTAACTAAAACTTCAACTTGAGTGAAATCAAAACTCCTCTGAACCATACATCAGTGAGACAGACGGAGCATGATCTCAGCGTATTATCATTCCCGCTAACATATTCTTTTCATCCAAGTGATACACAGAATGGTAGACATTGTCATTGCTAAGCGAAATACCCATAACGTAGCGAAGCAGAAAGCCATAGATCCCAAAGGAGTCGTAGTGAATGTAGCAGAAACCAAATGGCTGATAACGACACTGTGGAAGAATCAGTGTAAAAACATTCAAATCATTCTGTAGAAAGATGTTGAATAGAAAAAAAGAATATTGGTTCAGCTTCAGTAGGTTGGGTGCGTAATCAATGGAAATTTCATTTTAATGAGGTTTAATTGTTCAATGGAAACCTACAAAATATTTCAGTTTTAAAAAACTGCAGTTGAAGAATGCAGAAAGATTTTACTAATGATATACAATGGCTTTATTCTGATGAGGAAATTGATATTGATTATCTATTCAAATCTGTGTGCCTGTTTTAGTAAGATTCTCTTAATTTCATTCATCATAACTTATAATTACATCACTCATATAGGGCCTTTGGAAATTAATCGCTAAACTTCAATAGGGGGTATTCCTCCTGACGTAATAAGTTAGTCCCGTTACTTGGGCAATAAACCAATAACCATCGATGTGACAGCATGTTGCTAGGCAGCCGTGTGGTCAGCTGACCTTTAAACACGTCACTGACGATATCACTGTTGAAGCGTGCAAAAGCAGACGCAAAATTCGATATGTTCAATAATTGATCACCGTCCGAATAGAAAGCAGTAGATACCATGCATCGAATATAGCTATCGGTAAAATTATTCATAATTACACAGCTTCAAACTCCATGGCTTTTATCTTAGATACGACACGCAACTCAGTAGTTTTTGAAAATAATTTAAACTAAGTGCTAAAAGCTAGACAGGAGTTGAATTACTCTGAAAATATAGCAAATGTAAACTGGTGATAGCATCAGAAATAAAGACGTGTGGTGCAATATCATCCATACCCATCATCATAGCACTAATTCATATA
>JAYMFW010180248.1:0-12778 GCA_036785005.1 Tubulanus punctatus
CTCACGCTTGTGAACACGACAACAATAGCACAATACTTGAACTTGGGTATTCAAACTTTTAACGTCATATCTCCCGACACTTCATAACAAGTCCTCCATGGGAGATAGGTACAGCGTCAGTTGTTGGGATGACAGTCCCGCGATCGAATCTGGGCTGCGGGGCGGATATTAATATTTAGGGTTTTCTGTTTACGACAGTAAACCCTATTGCTATTGGCCCGTCTTTTATTATCATTATTATTAAGAAGAGACAGCAGGCTCTTCTTAAAAGCATACAATATCCATTTATGGATATTGTATTTATCAAAACGTGTAAACAAAACAGCTGGCGTAAAAAAACGCCGTGAAAAGTTTATACAGCACATTTTACCAGTGGGGTCCTGTATAATTTACGTGCACTTTGGTGAGTCTTAAATATCGTACAAATGATTTGTACGGTCAAATGATTTGTACGTATTTTGTGTACCATGTGATTGTCAAAATTGTCTGATCAGTATGGTAATCGCATCAATTTTTCTTCATCGAGTGTATTTGCGAGCGCATTGGATGGACTGGACCTTGTTTCATGGGTGCATGGTCACGAATCTATAAATCCATTTAATAAACGATGCTTAAAGAATTTTTTTATTTTGGACCGGGTGGGGTGTCACCCTTAGGTACGTACGGAATGGGGGGGGGCATAAGAAAACAGAGCGTACATGGGGGATCGGAATTTTGAGCGTACGTACTTTAAGCACGGCCCCACACTTCATTTTTGTTTATAATTCGACACTTAATCAGTAATTGGTACGCATTATCAGACACAGAATATTTCGTACGTAAAGCTCCCCGGTAATGCTTTTCGTCTAGTTCGTGGAATGCCACTCAGGAAGCTAAATTTAGTAATTTCTTGTTCGACATTAATCAGGGTTTTTCCCACTTCAGATATGCAGACATTCGCACTGATAAGTCGCGAGTACAATAGCTTCAGCATTTCGACGTTTGTTTTTGCAGAGATTTGAGGATTTTCTCCGCTCAGGTAAGATGATCCTGAATCAGGCTAGTCAGTGTACCTACAGTATATACGTGAAGGCTTTTTTGATAACACATGTATATCATCTTATGATTTATTGTAGCCGATGGTGTGTGGAGGCATATTATTATCAGAAAAGCCTTCACGGAGTAGGCCTACTGGTAGGCTATGGTGGCCGATTCGGGCCACCTCAATAAAAAATACGCTACCATTTTATACTGACAACGCTAGGATGGCCCGACTCAGCCATCAATTCAAAGAATGTCGAACAAAGTAACTTTGAGAATAGAATTCATAATTCAATTATTTGCATGCCCAATGATTCCCTGCCTACGGCGCTTGCGAGAACACTGATTCTTTCTACAATTTAACTTGATTATTAATCTTTGGAATAATGTCAACATTCAATTGCAACTCACTGGTTAGCTAATTGTTTGGTCGGAATTCAGAATGGCCATCGACAGGATCCGCCGAGAAATTGTGCGATACCACCGAGGGCGATTCCTTACCTTCGTCTTTCGGATAACACCTCACATTGATACGACTTATCCCGTCGACGGGGTGATGGAAGAGATCGTCGACTGGATTTTGAGTAACACGGAACGACGAGAAATATGGATAGACGGTCCACAGTGGTCGAGAGAAATTAACATCAGAGGCGACGAGACAGGTAAAAATACAGAAAGGAATCTCCATAATCTATTATCTAGTTTAGTCTGATTTTCAGACTACGTGAGCTTTGTGGCTACACGATATAACTAGATAATAGTCTGATTTTCAGACTCCGTGGGCTTTCGCCACGAAAGCTCACGGAGTCTCTGAAAATCAGACTATTATCTAGTTATATCGTTTAGCCACCAATTTATAGATTACATTTAGACTATAATTGCACGCATAGGAAATCCCCGATTTATCAACAAGTATCTTACGGATATTGTGCTGACATTTATATACAGCTAAATATTTTATATGAGATTAAGAGTTGTTTTTTGTAACGGCTTTACATGGATTGACAGAATGTAGGCCAGTGTAGGTTTTAGACTCGTTTCATGTGGATACGACGAGGTCTAGATAGGTTTTAGGCCCATCGAAATTTGGCGATTTATTACGTAAACACACAGTCGTTTCTTTTTTATTGGTTTGGCGGTGAACTATCCATTATTTTTGGTACGATACATAGCGCGCACACTCTTTGAACTTAGCTTCAATTGTTTGTATAAAGGAGTTTGATTTTGTGGTGATTTGGAGTTTACATGCGCTGACGCATAGCCCCTTTATACTTTGAAATAATATGTATGTCATATATAAGTCATCAAATAAATCATTATCGGTTATCACTATCTTAACAACTTGAGTTAATAAGAACCCTCAATCGTTATATTGTATCAAAACTTACGCATTTTATCATTAATTCTACGTAGTTGGGGTACTGACCCTTTAGATTCCAGGACCCAAACTGTTATTATTTTCTAAATGCAAGTTCACTACCCAGCCAGGTATTTGCTTTATACGGTACATGCATAAATGGTTGTGATTTCGTTGGATTCTCTAATTGCTAGAACTGTGCAGTTAGAGATATGAAAAGATACCTTACAACCGCCCCTTTTTAATGTAATGTATCCATGCCCCACAGTTGTATGAGTTTTTCTTGGTTTTTAGATTTCAGAGTTGCCACGATCCATCGCAATCACCCGCTATATCGGTACCTCGATAGCGATTCACAGGCGACCAACAGAAATTATCTCGTATGGCGGGGCCGTGCCGATATTGACGATGTTATCGATGTAGTGCATTTTGGTCCGTTTGGATATGTGAAAGAGGGGAAGTTCAAACAAGAGGGAGAACGAACCAGAGATCTTTTTAAACGAATTTTAGATGATATTGGGATTCCCCACAACAATGGTAAGCAAAGGTTAGGGTACTTAGAGTTACAAGGCAAGAATTATGCCTAAGCCCAAGAAAAAAATATACCGAATTTCTTATCACTTTCAAAATCCCCTCCGTGTCGCTTGCAGCAATTAGAAAAATTAACATTTTTCTTTTGGTATTCAGTGGAAAAATATGCACCGCATGAAATATTTAGGCCATAACTAACATACCCGGTATATCAAAAAGTTAAAACTTTACTATTTGTAGGAGTTGTACCGGAGAATTACAACATGTCTCCAGCGCAAAGGCAGAATTTTACAAATTCGATTGGGAAAACGCTGCTTAAAATCGTTAAAGCAATTCGTGAACATGAAAAGGTATCGAAATGTCTAACGATCTTTTTAGGTTCTGTTATCGGAAAACGTATCTTTAGCCCAACGCAAACGACAAGTAAAACAAAAGAACAAATGTTCGACGAGCAATGTTTCGTTCGCGGCGAGCATGTAAAAAATCAGTGTTCGCGTCATTTGCTCGTCCGTCTGGGCGTTTGATGCGTACGCGAGCAATTCCGTCCGCGAAAATGTTTGCCGATAACAAAGGCGTTTGATATTTGCTCGCCATTCGCCTGACTCGTTTGTCCCCTTGTGCGTTCAATGCGAACGATCTTCTCGAATAAAATTCACTAAGAACCAATCACCGAGCGATTGTTCGTCGTCTGCGGTCAAAGCGACCGAAACATTTGTTCGTTGCTTTTTGCTCGTCGAACATTGAGTTCGTTGATTTTGATTGCCGTGTGCGTAGGGCTTTAGTCTTTTTTCCTTCTGACACAATATATTTACTCTCAGTGGAATTTCATGACATGTAACCAATAACCGGATACAATATGACAAACCGTATGTTAGGACCTGTGAGAAAACTTTGCTTTAGATTAGAAAAATTATTCTAAATCGTTTAACGAGGTTTCACTGTGTGACGAATATTATGTATTCAGGCCCGTAGCTATCGGAGGGGGTTACCGGTACCCCCCTCCCCCTAGAAGACTGTTTGAAGTGCCCTTTTTGGTAGAGGTGCCCTTTTTCTTGACAACCCCCCCCTTCAGAAACTCTGGCTACGGGTCTGTAGTATCATCATGTGTCTGTCTTGTTTAAGGTGTATTTCGATATCTGTGTAAGGTTCCATCCAGGCGACATCGAAAAACAAAAAGAAATGTTCTTCTTATTGCTCAAAGTTGGAGTTAAAGGAATCACGATACTCGAGAAACTAATCCTGAAAGAGCTACTAATCATCGGTGGTAAGGCGGCAGCGAAAAAAGGCGGGACATCAGTCGCCAAAAAGGTTCCATTGCTGGGTCTCGGGATTGGAGTTGGTCTCGGCATTTATAGACTGGCCCGAGGTGATCCTGGTCGGGCATTCTTGGAGGTGGCGTCCGGCGCCACGTCATGCGTGCCCGGGTATGGTACAGCGGCTTCTATCGGTATAGATGCACTGATAGCAGGAATTGATCTGAACGAGGCTAATGAGGAACAGAAGGTAGGTTTTGAATTTAACCACAATTCATAAACGAATAATCGATAATCTATAATCGATATTTCTTCAATTATTGATTTTTTTCGGATTATGCGTTTATTTCAGAGAGAAGCGCGTGAAATAAGCAGAAAATTACGAAATGCCCAGAATGAAATTGAGGAAGATGGAATTACGATGGACGCTGTCAATAACATTATTGGTATCATGCTGTTCAATAACTAACACATCCGTGAATAAACGCAGTCCTCAATCTTGACGACTTAACTCCGCTTCTAAACTTTCGATATGATTTCTTGAACTGTAGTGAACGACAATATGATATAACTCTAGACTTTGGCTAGGTGAAAATTACATGCTCCCATTTTGTCCAAGTACTAAAACAATGCTTCAAAAATAAACGTGTATATATTTTGAAACAAACAAATCATTTACAATATGAATAAATAATGGAGTGTTTAAAAACAGATCTGGACCTATGGTGCGATTGTCAGTGATTTCATCCGAGATTATTTGGTTTATAAAGAGGCTGATCGGGACGGTACCGAAAGTCGAAGACATTTGCATCGCCATCGGGATGGTGTATTCTTTTCTTCGGTGGCTCGGGTTTAGGTTCCCTGTAAGAAATAATATTTAATAATCTTATCTTGCAATATTATGCTAATATTTTTGTTTGTATCATAATCCTAAATTGCGGATTCATCAAAATTGTTCTAAGTAAAAGCATGTTGCCAATAAATATATTCAAAATCGAAAGTTCTCTGATTTTCCCAAAGTTGGTTCTCAGTTGTAAACTTACCGTTTGCAACAATCACAGTTGACGTCGGGACATTTCAGATCCCTCATTTTTGGTGCACACCATTTGAAGAAATAAACAAGTGCAGTTATAAGTAAAGCAAGTCCAATGATGCTGAGTAAAGCTATAACAGTTTGACCACCAGGGGTCGTGGCGAGCCATTGAAGAGCGGTCAACGAATCAGCAGACGCCGAATAGACTTTAGTTACTGGATAATTTGAGAATAATGGTAAAGTAGTCGCTGATGAAGGCTGACCGTCGGAGTTCACCGTGAACGTATTCAAAAGATCGGCTTTACTAACGTAAATCTTCGGTTGGTCGATATTGGAGTAAGATTCGGTGCTGTTGTCTTTCAAGGCGTACATAGTTAGTGTCGTACTAGAAATAGAAAATAAGAATTCATTTAATAACTACATTCATCTACAATTTTAAAATCACATTGAGCTTGCGTATATGTACTTGTAGATTGTATGAGTTCCTTATGATGTAGGATATTCTGTGATTTTCGACATGGAAACGTGAAATACCACAAGAACAGGGGCGTTCTGAGCGGAGCCCTCCCCCGAGAAGAACATTCTTAAAAATTGGGAGTTGTATACATGCATTCTGACGCGTAATGGGGATGTAATTATTTCCATATGGGGATTTGTGCACATCTCATGAGTTATGCTAATGGAACAAGATAACGTTGTCAACTGATCAATTATTTACTCAAATTTAAAAAGGGGAAGCGTTCACATACCCCCCCCCCCGTGTCACCCCTGAATATGATCGGTATATATTTGCAGGTAAAATCATCGGTTTACAGCAAACAACTAAGCGGAAACCAGACGTAGATTCAACGTTGATCTGACGTTGGATCTACGTCAAATCAACGTTGCAGCGACGTTGAGTGTTTGCTTTGAAATCATAAATCTTTTGGCATAGAGAGTCTGTTTCGATGATATGTATCTAATAACAGGGGCGTACCCAGGATTTTTTGAAGTGGGGGGTCCACTTTGCTATTCCTGCTAGCTGTCCCCACTCATAAATCTCGGAAGGATCTCTATGGACCCCTTTAATGAATCCATTCATACATATTTTCCGCGTATGACTTCATACGAATTCTTTTCCCCCGATACGCCCCTGAATAAGCTTTTGTTTGTACCTGGTACCCTCGGTTCCTGTTGTAGCTCTTAAACTAGATAATCTAGCCAAACATCCGCCGCATCCTGACGTCACGGCATCTACAAACTCTTGCTGTCGAGCTGGTGTGAAATATGTCAACGGTCGATTCACGACGAAATTTACCAAATATGGATCCGGAGAAAACGTGTCAATACGTATTGCCGCGTGCCTGTAATCGGACGAGTATTTTAAATTAAGTAAACTAAAAACTGCAACTCGTCGATTGGACAAATATTAAAGGCCCTGTGATATCGTACTGTAAATGCGTTTAAAGCTGGATATCCAGACATCGTTGAAGCGTGAGCCGTGTTCGGGCGCATCAATAGAAACCTTTGGCACCAGGTATATGCCTAGATAAGTCTACACGAGCATATGGATAGCCATCGTATTCATGGCCAATCACGTTCGCGTGGTGCCGAAATTACTATTGAAATCGAGGAAAACCTTACAGACGTTGACACCAAACAGATGGATAGCTTTAAAATCGATTTTCACGCAACGACACGGATCACGTTTCACGGGTTAAACAAATGGATGCCCGGCTTATTTGGACGGGCATCAAACTATGAAAACAGATGAAACTTGATCATGAAACATAAATATCACGGTGGCCGTTAAATGGCCTGAAGGTAAACACCAATATATACTATAGTTCAGGTCTGACAGACTTACTCCGAATAATCAGGTGGCTTATCGTTGTCTTTAGCGACAGCAAAATATATATATTTCTTATCGGTGGTTAACACTGTAAGAACCCGGATAATGCCGTCCGCTGAACCGAGACTGAATAACGTGATACTTGAAACCCAATCGTAGCTTATTATTGTTGAGGCTGAAAAAGATAGAAAAATAATCTTTGTTAACAAATATTAAATAATAGATGAAATCGCAGTACAGTCGTTTAGCACAGGAGGCACACTCCACCTTCGCGTGATTTGCCTCGCTCGATCGATAGGCGTCGTATAAGTGCAAATCTATCGTGGGAACCGTGCGCACTGATTGGCCACAATATTCACAAGTTTCTTTCAAAATGGCCCTTAATTGCCTACTGTAACGCAATCGTAACGAATGGCCTCATTGGTCGGAATTTTTAATCGATCATTAGAAACCCTACGGGAAAATCATGGCCAAAGTTAGCAGCGGTTTGTTCAGTCGATGCTATGAAGAAGCGAATGAAACGCTGCAAAGGGAACATAGGGAGTACAGGGGTTAAGGTCTTCAAATTTGGCAAAAGGTTCACGCCTCTGTTTTTCTTATTCTCAACTGGCTTCTTCTGGATGAACCGATTCTTTCATAGATCTGGACATGATTTGGCCCTATTTTGTTGAAGCTATATCAATCGTCCTTACGGCTCTATATTGAATCAAAATGCCTGCAAAATCAGGATGAGAAAGTACCGCATATTATTTTGGGCACTTCAAGGTCTACAAAAATACTTACTGACATCAGCATCAACCGCTGAAATAACCCCGACAGAGTGCGCCACTGGTGCATCAAAACGAACCTCGTAATTATAGAAACTTTTCGCGAACTGTGGTTTATTGTCATTTCGGGCTAATATAGTCACCGTAACTAACGCCCTTGCACTAGTCCTGTTCGGGTACGTCCCCTGATAGCCGTAGACGTAAAAAACCAACGTTTTGTCCGTCTCTAAATCTGACGGATGTTTCACCGTTAAACTACCATTCGATAATACCTGATAAAAGAGATATTTTAAAAAAGGCGATAAGAAAAGTCTAGCACAAAGACCATCTACAATATCGTGGGCTGATCTATTGTATTCACGTCCAGGCTGATTATAATATTGGTGGCATCATACGCATTTCAAATTACAATAGAGTGGGTATACCCAATGTGTTGCTGTCCAATATGGCGGGAATGACATCATATGCAGATGGTCTATAAGACGGTCTAATTCAATCGAAAAGGTAAGTTACAAAAAGTTAATTCCGAGGGCAGATATAATCAGATGATTTTGGAAGCGTCACGGGTATATCTAGGGAAAATGCTGAGTTTTGTTTCAAATCCATACGGTTCATAATCAGAAAATGTTATGTTCCCTTATCGTAAATGATTTTATGTTGATACCATAAACTCAACACACATCCGATTTTTCATTTTCCTACCACTCCCCCCATTGCACGCAGAAAGTCGAAGCATAATTTCGAGTATACCTGGAACCATTTCTGGGCATCAGCAGTACCGTTGACAGTAAATACCAGCGGACTTCCAACATCAGCGTCGTAACAGAGAACTTGTAAAACTTGCGTATTAACAGGCGTGTTCTCGTATATGGTAGCTGTGTACGAGGTTGGGTAACAAACCGGTAAGTGATCATTGATATCAATTATTTTGACGAATATCGTGATGTAGGCATTGTTTATATTCCGTAGTTGGTGGTTATCCCGCGCCCACACGTCTGAAAAGATAGTCGTCACAAGTCACAAAAACATTGGTCCAGAGAGACTGACCTAAGTCAGCCATCTATTTAGCAGTGAAGCGTGAGCCGTGTTCGGGGCATGTCATTGAAAAATTAGAAATAACGTTAGCTTGCAGACATTGACATCAAACTGATGAATGTATAGGACTTTCTTCATTCCCAGTATCATCGATTTTCACGCAACGACACGGATCATTGGTGGATGGTCACAATAAATCAGTGAGCTATCAAATTATTAAAGATCCCACAATGTAAATTTGGTTTGAATATTTCTTAATTCTTTATTCGTCACAAAGTTTCGGCAGTGAACTCACTCATTCCACCTGATGATGGCAGAGAGTTCACCGCCGAAACTTTGTGACGAATAAAGAATTCAGAAATATTCAAAGCAAATTTACATTGTGGGATTTTTAATAAAATGACACGGATCACGTTTCACTGGTAAATCGATGCCCGGCTTAAAGGCTAGGTTTACTGTACTGATTTGTTTGGGAGCTATATCATGGGGTATTGACATTTTTTTCTATAAAGTCATACAACAAAATGTATATATATAAATTATCATTAGATCATTATATATAAGAGAACATTATCTTAGTTTTAGAAATTCTTCGAACAAATAAATTTCGTTAGCAATAAGATACTCGTATAAAACCAGGTGTGACGCTGTTTAGTACTTACATAATTTTATTCGATTTTGACTGTCCAGGTAGGGCGTTTTACTCTCGAAGTCAATCCGTTTCGCAATTGTTAGATATTCTCTATTGTTAGCTCCTTTTACGAGTTTGAAATATTCGTGATCGCGTCCTTCTAATTCGTATGTGATCGTATCTCCGGCATCTACGTCGTACGCTTGTATCGGATCGATCGCTAGTGTCGTTCCAATCGGCTGAAATTGATTTCTATATTTTAGAATATATCAATTATACAATATGTGTTAAGATACTGAATACTGGTGAAATGATACATATGAAATATACGTGATTCAATTTGATTTTCTTTGATTATTGAAATGAAGAATTCGTAGGACGTAGAAACATAACCTGAATTTCTAGAAACGGAAGGCATATTAATAATTTGATCGTTTGACCCAAATCCTTTTTTAAAAAGATAATTTTCGCCATATCGAAAAACAGAATTATATTGCCTGCACGTGATGTTGCATATAATTTCAAGCATTCCATAGTGTGGCTTTAATTTGTAAAAAATAATCAAAAAACAAATTCAAACAAATGAAAATAAAATTCATCCTATTTCGAAATTAAAGTTATGGTCGTACGTGCAAAACCAGTATAATCTACTCTAAGAATTCAGAAATAACTCTCTCACGTACACCTGTTTTTAATCTGAATTCAATTTTTCACACTTTGAAGAGGTTATTGTATATTCATTTAATGGCATATTATTCATTTCTTGTTTCGATCTCACCAACACCATAAATATTGATATGACATTCGCGATTCTTACTTACAATTCGTACACAAACTCGAACTTACAGGTGTCAAAAAAGATAAAATACCACTATCGATACTTTCAAATGTTTAATAGATGGACTTAAACGTCTATTATTTCAGTGATTAAGATTTACCGTTTCTTCGTAAATGGCCGTCTGCTGAGGTAGCGGGTAATTCGTCATGTTTATAATAGGCGCTTCGTTTACGTTGAATATATCGACGAAAAGAAATCGAGTATCGGTAGTATGTACTCCATCCGACATTTTGATAGTCAAGTTGTAATGTTTCGTCAACTCGTAATCTGTCGCCGTTGCAGTAGTACTAACTACTCCCGCTGTAAAAATAAAACGACAAAAATATAGAATCTACCATGAGTGGTAGAAAAGTTGTGACGAGTGAGGGTTTTAGCCGACTGAAGGAAAACGCCTGAAACGAGTCACAGAAAATCTTGTTCTCACCTATACCCAGGCCCGTAGCCATGATTTCTGAAGGGGGATTATTTGTCAAGAAAAAGGGCACATCCACCAAAAAGGGCACATAGGTACTCTGCGAGCGAGGGGAAAAATCCAACGTTACCCAGCTCAAAAGGGCACATGCACTATGTAAGGGGCACATATTTCAAAACGGCACAGACTCTAACAGAGGAGGGCACATATTTTGCACATATTATACCAAAAACTCCTCAGAAAAGGGTCACTTCATATTTCCAGCTGACCAAAACCAAGGATCTCCTGTAGTTTTTTCTTTTAAATTTGACTTGTAAACAAAAAAATTGCCTCCCCGAAAAAAGGGCACTCGAAATTTTAGGGGGGGGGGGCGATACCGGTAACCCCGAATACCCCCTGGCTACGGGCCTGTATACCATGATTTGAAGATTTTATTTCTCCCGACGTGATCATCTGACACTTTTATGATTTACACCAGCGAAGTGGGTGGACACATATTTTCGCAATGGGTTTCTCCCACTACAAATGTCATAATTGCGGGAGAAAAGTACATGTCAACTTTCTTATCGGGGGATTTTGTTCTGTTTATTAGAAAGGGATTTTTTGGGCTGTTTATTTCCTGAGACTTATTAAAGATGGACTTACACGATATAATTATATCTATTTTAATCAAAAGGGTAAATAGTGATATGAAGAATCTGATAACATCGTCAGGATGAAACTGATTAAGACTACGGAATAATCTTATACAAAGTCGTGCTACACAATAGATTGTCAGATTCTATTCTATTCTTCATCAATTGCACGAAGATCTATTCATTTCGAAATCTTGGTTATAATATCTACATTTTTCTATATGTAAATTACACTGAGTAAAACCTTTTCAAAAAATTAATTCTATATGATTCACTGGTT
Organism: Tubulanus punctatus; assembly: GCA_036785005.1. NCBI lineage: Eukaryota > Metazoa > Nemertea > Palaeonemertea > Tubulaniformes > Tubulanidae > Tubulanus > Tubulanus punctatus. The sequence continues at coordinate 11,624 of JAYMFW010180248.1, forward strand.
TAGGTGCAGATCGGTATAGAAACGTTACTATTTATCATAAACACGCAGCAGGTTCTTTGCAAGAATACTTGATTGATAGGTCGGAATTTGCTTTTGTTACTGTCACGTTTGAAGGTATGTTGTCAAGTCTTTGATTAGGAAATGATTCACAAAAATCATACGTTAAATAACCACTTCATATCAGGTTTTGGCATATTTTCAATTTCATTTCAGTCACAAAAAGTCGCAACAAAGGCACCATTTTAGATCAATCAAAAGATATATCAGGAAGTCCAATTTTCCAGCGAAGTCGTTGCGAATTCTTAAGAGATACCCGTAATTTTTACTCGGTAGATATTTCTGCAAATCATTCTCAAAAAGGGTATATACATACTGTTAGCGATGGTGAATTTCGTGGCTCCGTCGGGTGGCCATATTCCTGTTATTGTGAATACCCAATCAGCTGTTTTTCCTTCCGGATCATTTACGAGGACCTAAAATTACATACATTAGAAAATAGATACAAGAAGTACTTTAGTGCCTGTCTTTTTCGATAGTTCATTCGAGCATTTGAGAATTAAGATATTTTTTCATTTAAGTTAGAAAATGTTTTGTTAATTTACACAATAGATTATGTATATTTTGGAATCCAAGGGACCGGATTTCCGTCTGAAGTACGCTTTTTTCTGAGCTAAAATAAGTGGAGTTTTATTGGAAGTTCACTGTATCGATTTCTTTTCGGCCTGGCTGGGGACGAATTTCATTATAATTTTGAATGTGATTATTTCACGCAAGGGAGAGACAGCATCCTAACACACTCAAAATTCATATCCTTTTTAAAATATCAGGGAATTTATAGCGTCAATCAAATTAATTATATCCAATTTCAATTTGGATTATCCCTGGGCATAATACCGTTTACAGCCATCTTATACATATATTTATAATGATTTTCTTGTTACCTTCGTTTGTATCGACGAAGAAAAGAATAAAGTTTAAGTTGAAATGTAAGTTTAAGGTAACTAAACGATTGTGGCTTTGATTAATCTATACGGTGTCCAGTATGCATGCGAAATTGTCGGAGTAATTTTATCTTGATATTTTGGGCTTTGTTGATTTGATTCCCGCTGCTAGATTTTCTGTTAATGCAATACTCGCCCGTCACAAATTAATTCA
>JAYMFW010180470.1:4483-15730 GCA_036785005.1 Tubulanus punctatus
TGATTAACGCAGATTAATATCAAAAATACATAAATGGATAGGTATTCTCTATGTATGTAATTTCTGAATGTATTTGATTTACCTGTCTGCGAAGTAAATGGAAATACTGAGCTGGAGTTGTTGGATTTACGATTTGCATATTTACATCATCTCCATCTACACCATCTTCTAAACTATCACACATCTAATTAGACAATACCATATTTCACTGAACATTGCAAATATCAACACAGAATTTGATAGTTTTTCTTTTTTCCGAGAATCCTCATTTACTTACGACTAGGAATCTTTCCAGACGACATGATGAATGTTCTGGGCCTGCTCCATCCATACCATTTGGTAGTAACATGACAAGACCAGATTGTAAAAGCCATTTACCTGTCAATAATGGTTTATAGAAAGATGGAATATTCAGAAGGAAGATAATAAAAATTTGAAAATTTAGATTGAAGGAACGACATTGGCATTTGTACTTACTTTCACCAGCAGTGACATAGGTATCAATTATAGGCTGAGCTCCATTGAAAAAGTCACCAAATTGAGCCTCCCAAATCGTCAATGTATTTGGATCATCAATGCTAATTCCATACTCAAATCCTAATACAGCTTCTTCAGAAAGAACACTATTTGCAACCTACAAAACACAGTTTATCGATCCATTTCAGTAAGTTTTGTGGTCATTAAAATGTGGTCAAGACCAGCTACCTAATATACATACTTCCAGAAATGCAGTTTGTTTGTCATGTATATGATTTAGCGGCACATAGATGTGATCTGTCTTCTGGTCAACAAGCATACAGTGTCTGTGACTAAAAGTTCCTCGTCCAACATCTTGTCCTGATATCCTAACACCATAACCTTTAAGATAAAGATCACTAAAAAATTTGAATGATAGAAGAATTGATTGAAAGTCAATAAGAAATAAAGCTATGAACCTTGATGAAGTAATGAACCCATAGCTAATGCTTCTCCAGTTGCCCAGTCTACTTCAGTGCCAGCCTCTAATCTTTGGATTCGTCGTTCCACAAATGTTTTCATTAAAGTAGGATGAACATTCTGTCAAGAATATGAAGAAATATGGTACATGCAAAAATGCCCTGATTTTTATGCATTTGCATAAGAACCTATTAATTATCAACCACACCAGATATGATATCTAATGTTACTAACCAGATATTCTGGGACAGAAACTGATTTGGCACCAACATATTTTAGGATATCAATAGGAACACCAGTATCCCACTGACTAATCGAGTTTGGAGCCTGAACTAATCCTTTCCACTGAGCTTCTAAATGATTAGCCTACAACAAATACAACAAATACTCCCTTATTTCACAAGAAGATTCAGATTTTTTGGAGACGAAAGATTCACAATCCAGTAATACAGACCTTTGGAACAACATCATCTATGTTTTTTATTTCATTATTCAGCTGTTCATGCCATTCCTTCACACACTGTTTCAAATCATTTTCTTCACACAAGTGTTCATGCTTAAATTAAGAGAATTACTCATAGCATTTTCTTGCAATATAAGGGAAATAATGAGGCTTCGTTGAAACTTGAATTACCAGTATTTTTTCTGAATAAAGTGATGGTATACTTGGTCTGTTATTTATGACTTCATACATCAATGGCTGAGTAAACGAGGGGTCATCAAGTTCATTATGACCCCATCGACGGAAGCAGATGAGATCAATTATTACATCTTTTTTGAAAGTCTGTCGATATTCCATGGCTAGACGAGTCGCTCTTAGAACATTCTGTGAACGAACAGTAAGATAATATGTGGACAGGACAGTTTTGGGCATTACAAAATACTGATTTAAAATTACTAGAGCTTACCTCTGGATAATCTGCATTTACATGCAGGACAGGACAGGCAATCATCTTACCAACATCACTACAGTAGTGGAATGACCTACCATAGACCAAAAATTTAAGTAAAACACTTGAAATCTCCTATGCAGGGAGTATGGTGATAATTTCTAGATATATGCGTTGTTGGAATGTATTTATGTTGATTAATTACCTTCCTCTTTCTGGTTCAGTAGTGAAACCCAGTTGATTATTGACTATCAAATGTACACTACCACCAACTCGGAAATGCGGTGTATATGCTAAAGTGAATGTCTCTGGAACAATTCCCTATGGAAGAATAATAGTTGGTAATAAACTTTTTCAAACTAATAATTCTATTAAGTATCAGAAATCAACCAGCTAACTAACCTGACCAGAAAATGAAGCATCACCATGTACTTGAAGACACAATGCTTTATCACCAAGATGAACATCAGGGTCATCGGTATAATCACCATCTTTCAAACGTTTTTGCCGACTTCTTGTTTTTCCTACAGCAACTGGATTGTTTGCCTGAATAACCATATAAATGGTAATACTATGATAAAGTATCAAACTAATGCATGTATCTAGGATTTCATATCTGTTGTCCGTGGGATACACACCTCTAAATGTGATGGATTTGGTATCAATGAAATGTGAACTTCTTTATCACCGTATTTCAGATTCTTAGAGGTATCTAAAGTAAATTGTTAACCTGTGATTATAACAATTTGTCAAATATTTCATTTGAAATATTTTAAATTGATGATTGCCTGAACTTACGTAAGTGTGATAGAACATCACCACTTCCTTTAACATCTGGAGGAAATTCACTTAAACCTTTCATCTATCAAATAAAAACGTATTTAGACTACTGCACGGAAACAGTATCTCATAACCATTGATAAATACTCTATACTTACTTTTCTCAACATGACCGAAATTGGATAATCAAGCATACACGTTAGAAGATTGTTTTTCCCTCTATGCGGCATACAGACAACTACATCTTTCACACCCACTAAAAATAAGGAACAAGGAAAAATAGTATAGACTAAGCATAAGCTAACAAAAAGGGACAAAATATGAGAATTTAAATTAATTCTAACTCACTTTCGGCAGCAGATGCAAAAACTTCATCAAAAACTGCCATCATACTTTCAGCTCCTTCTCCACCATAACGCTTAACTGTGGTGAATTTATTTGCCAGAAAATGATCAAAACCCTAAAAATGAACAAAAAATATCCGTGAAAATAATAATTTTAGAGGTGACAACCAATTGCCTAATAAATTTTTGAAATGAGAATTACCTCACACTTAAGCATAAGTTTTGCTAATTCAACTTTTCTCTCTGCTAGTATTGGAAGTGAATGTAGATTTTCAAACCTCTGGGCAAACCAAATTCTTTCTTCCAAATCCTGAAAAACAATCACTATCGTTATTCTTAAAAGTGAATCAAAAGAAGGAAATAATATATAGCGGTATTAAGGACTCACGGTTAAATGATGAAATTCAGCACCAATTACACCACAGTATATATTTTCAAGTTCTTCTACCAATTCACTGCATGTCGCATTTGACAGTTTTGTGTGGAGAATACCTTTCAAATCAAATGATGCAGGAGACTGCGCTGATAAGCCATACAGTTCGGGTTCCAATTCAGGTGCTGGCCTGAAAACAAATTTCAATACAGTTGAATGAATTTTTGATACAAATAGGACCCTTCGAGCAGATTTTATTATACTCACTGTGATCTCATGATTCCCAATGGATCAATCTTAGCCTTTTTATGTCCATATTCTCTATACGCTTCAACAAGACGTATCACATGACCATTATCAATCAGGTCAACATTTTTCACTGAAACATAACAAGAAATCTGTGTGATAATCAGTTAGATCCCAGACAAAGCTACAGTTTATCAAGCATATACATGATGATAGGTGAGTAAAGCAAAAATTTTGACAGTACCCATAGTTAATGATAACAGATGAAAGAAATAAGGAAAAGTACAACATGAAAGTGAAATAGGATATTAGTTCAGGACCGTAGGATGTTATGTTTAATGATGAAAATCATGTCATTTTGACAAGGATTATTGGCAACCTTTAAGAATGACAGCTCCGAATGACATGGCCACTGTTTCAATTGTACTTCCAACGGCCCTGTAACAGACAGATGTTAGTCTATTTATTGGCCATTGATCAATGACCTACTAATAGTTGGCCTCACGAGACTTATCATATAATCGATTTGCTACCTGATATTTCTATGTTTCAAGAAAGATCATTGACATTGGCTAGTAAATAAACTTCTTGAATGATTAGTGAGTGATGGCAGGTGTAACTGTACATTAACATATCAATCATGCTGAAACAAGAACTACAAAACGAACGGCATATTGCAGAAATAAATACACCACATCTACTACACATCAGCTATCACTTTCTTCAGATTTTCAACTTGACAAAAAACTACCTCTTGGCGCAGCAGCAGCAGATTTGTAATGTCGATGGCGGAAAATAAATTTTTTCCACTTTGATAGCGGCTGTTCCTCGGGTTCTTCAACTATTGAAATTAAGGAATTGGTCATGAATATCCACTGAAACAATTACACTTTGTCAAAACACTGATTAACTATATACATACCGGTGTCTGAATGTTCCAGATGAGTGACCGGCCTCAAAGATTTGTCATTTTTGAAGCCAAAAACACCTTCATTCGAATGATAACTTCGCCAACATCGGCGCCCCATGAATTTAGATACATTTCTTAGTATCCTATAACTTAGATGCAAGTGATTGAGGGACATTTTAAAGCTTGTCACATCAAAAATTTAGTAAAATTAGAGAGATTTTAAGAGATTTTCATTTCAATAATTGTGTCAAACACAGCCACGCGCTGAATAATAAATAGGAAAATCTAAATATTTCATAATGAAAATCAATACTCCATAGTTGAAATATTTCAATTGAAAGAAATTCTGGAAAAGTTATTACAGATTTTTGCGAGGATTAAAAGGTGGACTTTCGACCAAACTCATTTTGACCTAAATATCGAATGTACGCGGTACGACGATTCGCTGCGGAGAGATTTCGTTAGTTGGGGAAGGCAAGCTGCAGTAATAAATTCGCTCGTAATTTTCCTCTCAAAATGAAGCGAAAGAAGAGTAGGGCCCTCATCGATTCAGACACTGATAGTAGTGAAAGTGATGCTGATCTTGATGAGGTAGTTAAAACGACTGATTCTTGTATTTTGAGGTCGTTTTCACGTCGCCTAATAGATGCCCTAAAATGCAGAGTAGTGTCAAGAAAGAAAATGTATTCAATACAAATACAATGTATTGATTTTGATAGTGAAAATTGAACCTACACTATACACGCAGTGAGGATAAATAGTGTACCCCACTTGATTATGGGAGTAATGATGAATGATATCGATAAAGATCTTAAGTGAAAATAAGCAAATGTAGCTACCATCAAATCAAGTCAATTTCCCAGAAAAAAATAGTTGTGGCATCTGAGTTCTACCCCGTGTCCCCAGCCAGTAGGGTCAGCAATGCAATCCCGTGCCCGTAGTGAGCAGAAGTAACCGTTATAAGAATGGACTCCAACATCAATGGACTAACATATTTTGTCATAGTTCCTGCTTGGAATTGATACACGACTTTCTCGTTATCGAAAAATTGCGGGATTTTGCATTGCTGGAATAGTAGGAAAGCAAAAGTTTTCTTCTATTATTGAATAGGTTTTTACCAATGGGGTACCAGCCCTGCAAAATCTCACTAGTTTCAACAACTGGAAAGTCGCGTATTCATGCAATTCCCCAGGCCCTTTTGTTATGCAAGGAATGCAAAATTTCCTGTTACTGACCCCCTCCCATAAGAATATTATGTACCAGTTCCATAGAAAAATTTGCCAACTTCTCGTTTCCACTGAATAAGTGGTGACGAAAAATACCGTCCCCTTTTCTCATTCAAATGCCATTTCACAATACTGGCACTAATCTAAAGATAAATATAAATGTCATTACTCTGCATACCGATACACAAAGAGATTCTAAAGATTAGTCCTAACAAAATTTGCAAATGGTAAAATAATGCAAAAATGATCTGTTACTAAACTAAAAGACAGTTGAGCACACAATTAATTGTGCACATCATTGGAATTATTTAAAGATAATCCATGTATGCTATGTCAATCCTGTTAAAGTCTATCGCTAAAACTGTTATTCCACTTAAATTCGAGAGCACTCTGTTTAATCTCTTACATCCATAGATTCTGTATCATGATTCTCGTATCTATTAGCCACAGGCTTTGAAAGCCATAAATTGGAAGGGATCAAAAGTTGCCTTTTTTGCACAGCTGAAAACTAATGCCGGCCATTTCGTTAATTCATAGTGTTTGAGAAATCATAGAAAATCTTTGCCTTAGATGATTATTTTGATCATAACACAATATGTGGATGCCCTAGTCTGAGAATAAGTTACCAATTAGCATTATATTGAGGAGTGTTATGAGAGTATTAATCAATTTCTGTTGATGTTTTAGGATTTAAAAGCTTTAGCAAAACGCAAACGTTCATCAGAGCCTGAACCGGAACAATCTAGCCAACAAAATGATGATGATTCTGCATCAGCAACATCTGAGAGTGATGATGAGGTTTGTTTAAGGCAAAATACTTTTCAAAAGACCCTATTTCAGTTCAAATTCAAATATGATGATTATGAATATTTTTGATATAGTGGACTGGGGATGGTAAAGCCAGTAAGAAAAAGAAGGCAAAGGCTGCAAAACGACAGAAAAAGAAAACCAAAATTGCATCATCAGACAGTGAAGCTGAACCCGAAAAACCTGAGCCTCAATCTGAACCAGAAGAAGGTAATTTTTTTATTGATAAGGTAGAGATACCAATATACACACCATTAGATTTCATATTAGTAAACTTGGCTGTTTTGTTTGCATGTAGATCTATCTACCTATCAAATTGGCCAATTGTTATTTTTTAGGTGGCTTCCTGAGACAAGAAATAGATTGATTTGAATTTTTAATTTTAGGGGAAATTTCTGACTCGGGTAGTGAAAAATTGGCTCCCAAATCTGATGATGATGACAGTAGTGCTGATTCAGATAGTGGACCAGAAGAGTTTCACGATGGATATGATGAAAATTTGATGGGAGATGAAGAAGATAGACGCATGCTGGAACACATGACTGAAAAAGAGAGAGAACAGGAATTGTTTAATCGTATAGAAAAACGTGAAGTCCTCAAAACCAGGTTCGTAAATGTAATGTTATCAGATTAAGGACATTTACCCATCCACCATATCTTACCCTGATAATTGATTACTCTCCGTAGGTTTGAAATAGAAAAGAAGTTAAGACAGGCCAAGAAAAAAGAACAGAAGAAAAAAGAGAAAGAGAAGAAAAGACATAAAATAGCATCTCCTGCACCAAATTATTTGAAACAGACGACTCCGGTTAGTCAACGTAGTGCCGAACGACGACAAACTGTTGAAGATAAAAAGGATTTAAAATGGACGGCATTCCAAGATTTGAAAGCTAGGCGTGAAGAGAAAGAGAAGAAAAACAAGTTGTTGGGTAAGTGTTGGGAGAGGTTCCCAGCAGTGCATTTATCTGTAAATTCATTTGATCAACAGTTAGAGCTATAAACATTAATCGATAAATCATTACAGAGGAACAGAAGAAGAAACAAGTACTGAAAGCGAGTGATGTTTATTCTGATGATGATGAAGACGATGAGAGTGAAGATGAAGTCAAATCTCGCGGCAAATCAGATTCTGAGTCGAGTGAAAACAATTCATATCGCTCTCGATCTGATTCTGATGATGAGTTAGTCTATCATTCATGTTTTCTGTATTAACCATACATGTATCTTATCTATTTGCACCCAAGTGGAATAATTTAATTATTTTATATTTAGCTCGGATGCAGAAGTAAGGCGACCAAAAAAACAACAAATCATCACCGCAAAAGAGGAGCTTGCAAGAATACGGTTATCGCGTTTCAAATTAGAAAAGTAAGTTAATTCCTCGCAACCTCAAAAACTTGTTGTCCCTCAATACCTTTGTCGTACATGAAAAATCTGTCCCCCTAGATGAAGAATTGATATTGGTTCTATTTTAGATGGTGCCATATGCCTTTCTTTGGTCAGACTATTAATGGTTGCTATGTTAGAATAGGAATTGGAAATCATGATGGGAAATCAGTTTATCGGGTAAGTTTTCTTGCCATTCAATTGTCCTCTGTTTGTTGATTGATTGTGTTGTTATTCATTGACACAAATTAATTTATCATTTCAGGTGGCCGAGATCATAGAAGTTGTTGAGACTGGTAAAGTTTATAAATTAAACAACACAACCACAAATAAAGGATTACGATTACGTCACGCTAATGCAGAACGGGTGTATCGACTTGAATTTGTGTCGAATCAGGACTTTACTGAAACAGAATTTTTCAAATGGAAAACGGCAATGATGCTCGGAGGATTACAGTTACCTACGATTCAGGAAGTGGAACAAAAAGAAAAGGATATTCAACGAGCTATAAACTATAAATTCAATGAAGATGATATTGACAGGGTGAGGGCAATAGCGAAAAAAAAACTATTCTGAATTGATGTTACCTTAATAATTCATTCTCATGCGTGTGTGTTTTGTTTCCATTTAAAGATTGTCTGTGAAAAGAAAAAGTTCAAGAAAAATCCACATAACTATGCGATGAAAAAAACTCATCTGATAAAGAATAAGGTATAATGATCTATTTGCTGTTATATATGTATTTGGGGTGATTGTTACTAGTTTTGGTGTACATGTAATATTTTTTTATCATCAGGAAGTGGCTGAAATAGCTGGTGATGAAGAAAAAGTCCAAGAGGCCAAACGAGAGTTAGAAGAGCTGGAAGAGAGAGCTAAAGAATTAGATCGTAGACGAACAAGTAATATCAACTCCATCAGGTAGATCAATAAGCTGTCTTTTTGAATTTGAATACTTATGGAATGAGATGTTGCTAACATTCTGTTATTATCTACAGTTTTATAAATCAGCGAAATCGACTACGAAATATTCTGGAAGCTGAAGACGCTTTCAAGAGAGAAATCGCTGAAATGAAAAATGCAAAAGCTGATCCGTTTACCAGGCGACACACTCGGCCAACTATGGTGACTAAGGTAAGTATTACAGGTGAAACAAACTACTTTCATATTTGGTAATTTAGTTTGTGTGGATGTTTAGATAAATTCAATCTGTGGTACAGGGGTTACCTGCTTATCATCCGAGAGGTGGGCAGTTTGATCTCCGGATGCATACATTGTATGGGGAAACACATTCAAACGCCTCCCCTGTCCTGAAAATCCAACAGGGTTACTCTGAGACATTGAATTCTGCTAAACTACTTTACTTAACAGACCAATAAAGAAGTGAAACCATCACCAGTAGCACAGCCACAAGAGAAACCTGTTCCAGATAAAACAGCTGAATCGGCTGCTGCTATGGCTCCTCTACCTCCATTAAAGGTGAGTACATGTCACCATCGATTTCTGATCGTCATTTCATTGATTGATTGTTTAATATTCTTGAATTTATTATTTTTAGAATCTTTTTGGTGATGATGATGATGATGACGACAATGATGATGAAATTCCAGCCAAAAAGAGCAAAAAAGAAACAAAACAAGAGGATCTGTTTGATGTGCACAATTTTGACATAACGATAAATTTAGATGTACCAGTATCAAGTAAGTTTCATGATGAGATAAAATCATTCATCTTATCTTGAATTATGTATAGTATCGGTCTTTAATGATCTGATCTCTATTTTTGTAGATACACCAATATCTATGGCGTCAAACCCTCCACCATTTACGAAGGATTCGGCTCCTAAACGATCATTAAACCTTGAGGCATACAAGAAGCGTCGAGGTCTCATTTGATCAGTGCTTGCATTTTTTTACGTATAGTGAAATATCCTTGTAATATAACTTAAAGAACAAGCTGCGGGTACTACAGCAGAATGTAATTATCAAATCATTTAAATAATGTGATAGTCCCATCTGCAATGGATGGACATGGTAGACCATGAAGTAGTATGGTGACTGAGGTCCTATTGCAGTACAGTTGACTTCATTGATCTCCCAAAACCATTTTGTAATTCGAATTCAGTGTATGTATTATGTGTATTTCAAACTCTGAAATAGTAATACTTGTTATTTCTTCTGCATCGATAACGCAACTGCCAAATATTGACGTAAATGAATTCTTCCCAATTTGGGAATAACGTTTTGTATTAACTTTGACTTAATTATTCTAAGATTTAGTTATTATTCCAGATTTTCAGAAATAGTTCTCCAATGTCGCCGCAACAATTTTCTTTTTGTTTTCCGCATTAGCTGATAGTTTTGAAAAACCTAAGTGTATATTATGGATCTGAAAATATCTGCGTGTTGCTAATTCAACTGTTGTACGTATGTTCATAGCATATTAGCTTCAGTGTGTGTGATAGATTTGAAATTTCATTTCAGATAGATAATTTGTAGTTTAGGTGCATGTAATAAATGATGTCCCTGTGTCTTTTTCATATTTTGACTACACTGTTGTACTCCCACAAAATTTTCAATAAGATAATGAATGTAAATATTTTTTTGTATGAAACGTATAATTTGTCAGGTAGTTGAACTTATGTGTGATGCTTGGAATTTATGGCCAGTGTTATGATTAGCAGATTAAAAGCTATGATACTTGGTATTCAATAACTTGTATTTCATCTACAATTGCTTCCTTACTGTAAGCTGTAAATTGTATCATCTGGAATGATATTATCAGGGATTTGCATGTTCTGAAGTTCGTCTGTCACTCATTGTTAAATCCAGTGGCCACTCTATCTAAACTATGATGAATGGAAACGATAATGCATGTACTTTTATATGGATGAACCTTCAAAATAAAATGCAGTTCGTTTTTGGTTTCACTTTTTGATTGATATTTACCCTACTCCAATTCTATGTACCGGTACATGTAGTTGAAAATTAGTTTATTTCTCTATGCATATTTGTTCATGTATGTAGTTTTAGGATGTACAGTAAACTGTGTAGTAAGTTTTCACTAAAATATTGGTCCCGAGAATGACGACTTAAGACAAGGTTTACTGTAAAAAGTTTTTTTCAATAAGCAACAGCTTTTTTGTACCTTGGAGTTATCATCTGAAGATCACTCCCAAGTTTGTACCTAGTTACCTAGGCAGCTATACACCTGTAAAACATCATGTATGATAGGCTGGCCACAGATCTGATCTAGGTCACAGTGTATCCGAGTATATTCTAATACCTGTAAATAAAGTGTTTATTCTGTAAATTGCATCAAATATATTATGTTTCCTTCAATTCATCGGAT
>JAYMFW010180581.1:0-21859 GCA_036785005.1 Tubulanus punctatus
ATGAGCCGCGCGTGTTCAATACGCGCGGGGCAGTATCATTTAGCACGTATTAAACTCATAATGAATATATTTAACAAAATTAGTGTTCCTGTTTTTCTCTATCATCGGAACACCGCAAACTTCGAACCTTGAGACAGTCAGACGCTTTGATGCGGTAAAGGCTGGGGTAAACCGGAAGATTGTTGAATTCTAACTTTAACCTCGGAATGAATCAGAATATCCTATATATGTTATTGTCTTAAACTTTCACCTGAATTATCTATTCTCGAAAACCCCTTGCATTTTGGTGTGACAAAAGTGCATGAACTCTGAATTATTGAAGGAAAATAATTTTGGTTCTTCGACCATCGGTATTTCATCACTAAACCAAACACCGGGGGGGGGGGCATAATGCATAAAGTAATCTTAGATGTAGATTTTTCCTTCACTTCTCTTTAAATTGGGAATTTTCCTATAATCTTCCTTAGATTATAACCTTACCATAAGTCGTATGCATGAACACACTTAAGTAAACATTTTCCCTAAATATGTCCTTAACTTTAAGGTACCTTTTCGATTCACATAAAGTGTAAAATAAGTTCTCCCTTAAACCAGCAGTGTATCAGTGGTTTACTGATTATCATCCTTATAAATAGAAAAAATTCAATTGTTGTATGAAAGGGAAATTAAACCCTATAGTGCAAGCGCTTTATCAGATCACTAAAATTCCGAGGACTTCTGGAATAATTAAACATATTTAACCTGGCCAAACCCAACAAATATTTTTCAACAATTTTCTATAAAAACTTTCGAGTTGGCCCCTTTCAGGCCGGATTGGTCGGTAAACCCTAAACAATCAATTTTTTAGGCCTTAGATGTGTTCCGTAATCGGTAATTTAAATTTGATAAACTGATGTTGTCGAGTGCAACGATCTACAACATGATTATCGTCGAAAAAGCTCAAATGAACCAGTGTTTTGAGTACGAATTTAAGAGTGGAAAATTAAAGGAAATAGTGAAGGAAATTAACGGGACCATGACTGAATATACGAATAAAGAATTACGAATAAAGTATGCGAAGTAGAGTGTGGTGCATTTTCAAGTGTAAAAAGTGTTTTTGAAGAACAGTACTATCAAGGTATTACATAGAAATAAAGACAGTATTAAAAGTAAACTACCAACAAATCCTCTTTGCCTGTTATCGTTGACTCTAGCCTAAGTAAATTTTGGGTAGAGCGGAAAATAATTTCAAAATTTAAAATGCGAATTTTCTCAAAATTAAGAAATATGTTTGTCTTGCTGGGGCAGTACCACTGCACTCTCTCTATATATATTATCTGAATCTATATTATAGAAGCTGTATTATTGATTTTACGAGACGCATTATAGTTTCCTGATTGGGTGCCACAGTGCAGACAGGGGACAATGCATTGTATGTACCTATTTCCACCAAGGACAGTCAATATTCAGTTTTTATGGACTATATTCTGTGTACTTTTTTGGATATTCTTTTCGAAAAGTTACTATTCACTAAGTATTGAACTAAAGTGCTTCAAATCCATACACCGCCAAAAATTCGGCCGATCTCGATAAATAATTTATACTACTTCCATTTTTCCCCTTGGTGGAAGTCAAAATTTGCCCAAAAAATGTTCCTTAGTATATGAAATCTCGGATACGAAGACACATTGTATACTCGTGCGTTATCAATAGGACGTTCTCACAAACGGCTTCGCTTTCGTCCGTCTATTAGGTCTTATTTGTCACATTTTATTCCTTATACGTAATATCCCTTATACCGTATAATGCAAACAATATATTCAACTTATCTATGGATGGGAATGATTCAAATGAGACTTTAAACAGTATTTCTCTAGTTACATCCGTTTTGTCAAAAAATATTCGATGCACTTATATTTCAGTTTGTTTTGTAACAATATACAAAGGAATAAAATAAAGAAATCTCACGTTTGCATCGGCAACTTCTACGACATCTGTGTCTGTATTTCTTAATTCGTCCCCATGGACAGAATTTGGGACAAGGAGCTGGTCGACATGGTTTACATTTGCAACTAACACGGCATCTATGTCTGTATTTCTTTCTACGACCCCAGTGACAGTGACGTGGACATGGTGCTGGTTTGCATGCTAAAACGATATTATATTTTTCAGATTCGTATAGAGAATACGTATTAATTTATCAAAATTGGAAGTTCACGCTTGATTTTGCACGAGGGCACGAGATGACAACATTACTCACGTTTGCATCTACAGCTAGTTCGACAGCCATGTTTGTTGTATTTCTTCTTATATCCCCAATGGCAGACTGACTTTGGCGGACAACGGGCCCGTTTACATGGTCTGCATCGACAGCCGACTCGACAACGATGTCTATATCGTTTGATTCTGCCGTACCTACATCTTCTTGGACAATGAACAGGCTTGCAAGGTTTACAACGACATGACCTCAGGCAACCATGTTTCCTAACTTTGATTTGACCCCAGTGGCAACGTCGCGGGCAGCGAGCTGGTCTGCACGGCTTGCATCTACAGCTCACTCGACACTTGTGTCTGTATTTCTTTATAAGTCCCCAGTGGCAGCGGCGTGGGCAAGATGCTGGTCTACATGCTGAAATGATAAACGAAATTCGAGTAACATCTTTGTAAAAAAATCAGCCAATATTCGAATGATCACCAAAACCAATCTACTTACGTTTACATCGACAGCTATACCGGCAGTTATATCTGTATTTCTTCTTATAACCCCATGGACAACTTCGAGGGCATCGAGCTGGTCTACATGCTGTAAATTAAAAATCGGATTTCGTTGTAGCCTACCTTTTAAAAACATGTTATAAACAGTATCAGTGAGAAAAAAGAAAAGTGAACTATGCTTTATTACGTTTGCATTTGCAGCTTCTACGGCATCCATGTTTGCTGTATTTCTTGATGTATCCGCGGTATCCACAAGCTCGTTTTGATGGACATCTAGCCATTGAACATGTTCTGCATCTGCAGCTGACACGGCATTTATGTCGGTATTTCTTGATTTTTCCATATCGACATCGTCTTGGACAACCAGCTGGTTTACATGCTATAACATTTTACGTTTAGGTTAAAGATGGTTACATTTCGAAGACTAACTCGAATTGAAATTTTACGAAATCTTACGTTTGCATTTGCAACTATATCGGCATCCATATCTAGTCTTCTTTCTGACACCCCAATTACAACGGCGTGGGCAGCGTGCGGGTCTACAAGCTGAGTGTTGCAATAGGTAAATATTAGTCAATCAACTAGTTTGAACTTTATAATATCATATATTGGCAAAATAAGAGAAATACAAACGTTTGCATCGGCATCTAGTACGACATCCATGTTTGTTGTATTTCTTGATGTATCCCCTGTAACCACAAGCTCGTCGCGATGGACATCCAGCCATTCTACATGACCTACATTTGCAGTTGACACGACATTTATGTCTGTATCTCTTGATTTTACCATATCTACATCTGCTTGGACAACGAGCCGGACTACATGCTGCATGATAAACAATATTTTCTGCAATTTCGATGATATTATTACATGAGTATTTTGATAGATCCTTTATACTTACGTTTGCATAAACATTTTCTGAGACAACCGTGTCTGACCTTCTTGATCTTGCCCCAGTGACAGCGCCGTGGACATCTGGCAGGTCTACATGGTCTACATCTACAGCTGAAGCGACATCTATGTCTGTATTTTTTGATACGGCCCCATGGACAGAACCGCGGACAAGGAGCTGGCCTGCATGCTGTTATGAGAGTTGATTTATGTTGATCAAAATCATTCAAAGATATCAAATGTAGCATCATTTAAATCGAATTAATGAAATACTGACGTTTGCATCTACAGCTTTTGCGACATCCATGTTTGTTGTATTTCTTAATGTATCCACGGTATCCACAAGCTCGGCTTGATGGGCATTTTGCCATTTTACATGGTCTACATTTGCATCTGATTCGACAGTGGTGTCTATATCTTTTGATTTTGCCATATCTGCATCGTTTTGGACAAAGTGCCGGTTTACATTCTTAAAGAAAGAAAATTGTAGATTGAATATGATTTCGTATAGATATTTCCAAAGCTTTACGGTAAATAGCAAATCTTACCTTTGCATCGACAACGCACACGACATTTGAATTTGAAAATCTTCTTTACGCCATGTGGACACCTTCTGGGACAACTGTCGGGTTTACACGCTGCAAGCATATAAATCAGTCCCGTTTTAGTAATACGTTGTCCCAGATTTATCAAGAAAATCGATTAGTTTAAAGATTTAATGATCGGTATACATACGTTTACATATGCATTTTCTGAGGCAACCATGTCTACGTCTTTTTATTTTTCCGAATGGACAGAATTTTGGACAACGGGCTGGTCGACATGTTTTGCATCTGCAGTGGATTCGACATCTACGTTTGTATTTCTTGATACGACCCCAATGACATAGAGTTGGGCATGGTGCTGGTCTACATGGTCGACATCTACATCCAACCTGGCAACCATGTCTTCGTTTGCGGATCACGCCATGTCGACAGTTCTTTGGACATGATTTCCTAACATGTGAACATGCTGTAAAAACGATTTAATATCTTCTTTCATCGATACTTAATATTGATGGCCTTTTGAAATCAAGTCGATATCCATTGGTTGTAAAATGATTTATATGGGAATTGAACAATATATACAAAATGTAGAATATTTTCATTTGACTTCGAAGAGGAAATTTAATTTTTGTTATGCCTTGTTATTATGAATTGGTATTAACAACATTTATGTGCAACACTTACGCCTGCATCTACACTTTCTGACACAACCGTGTCTACGTTTCCTAAGTATTCCAAACGGACAGAATCGTGGGCATTTAGCAGCTCTACATGGTTTGCATTTACAGCTGTAGCGACATTTGTATCTATATTTCTTGATGTGTCCCCAGTGGCAGCGGCGTGGACAAGGAGCCGGTCGGCATGCTATTGAAGCAATCAATTAAACAATTAATTTTGGATCAAACTTTCTCAATGGAAGTTTTTCGGCAACTTACGTTTGCATCGGCAGCTTCTACGACATCCATGTCTGTTATATTTCTTGATGTATCCACGGTAACCGCAAACCCGTCTTGACGGACATTTAGCCATTATGCATGGTCTACATTTACAGCTGACTCGGCATTTGTGTCTGTACTTCTTGATTTTGCCATATCTACATCGTTTCGGACAGGATGCTGGTCTGCATGCTATAAATATGAAGAAGTTTGTGCTGCATGATATATGAACGGTTATTCAATAAACATGTATGTATCGAGTTTAATGATTAATAAGTTGTGTATGCCGCAGTGCATCGAGTTTGATTTCATGAATTTCTTTCGGCCACCAATTCAAGTTCATATAAAAGTGTATTGATTATCAAAAGAATGCAGAAAGTTAAGTTTTTAATCAATTACTGAAATAGATTTTATCGAACATTGGTGTCACCATTTTCCAATTAGTGACTTAGACAATGCTCTAACATTATTTAACAAAAGTTCTATCCGTGGGCATGAATCTGACTTGGCATGAATCCCATGGAAACGTATACAGAACTTATGCATACGTGGCTAGCTGTGATTTTGATTGTGCATATTGCTCAACAAAACCCCAAGTGTGCGATTTACATAACCAAACTCCACCAATCTAATTCTTGTGATAACAGTTTACCTTATCTTCATCGTGTTGGACAAGGATCTGGCCAACATGCTAGTTGTAGATGAAAACATTTAATATTTCATTAGGACGAAGAAGAGTAGCTATATGAAAAATTACGTTTGCATTTGCAGACTCTCAAGCATCCATGCCTTCGTCTCTTGATTCTTCCCCATGGACAGCGACGAGGACATCGAACTGGTCTACATGGTCTGCATCGACATCTGACACGACAGTTGTGTCTGTGTTTCTTTCGCATCCCCCAGTGGCATACACGGGGACAACGAGCCGGTTTACATGCTATCAAATGAAATTTCAAATTACACTCATTATACTATATTACTTTCTGTTTAAAGCATAAAGTATTTCATTTCAAACTCATCATATTATATAGTATTCGGTTATACTTACGTTTACATCTACAACTGGAGCGACATCTGTGTCTGTATTTCTTAATACGTCCCCATGGACAGAATCGTGGACATCGTGCTGGACGGCATGCTTAAATACAGAAAAAAGATTACTTTTCACTTACAAGGCTATTCAGTTACGTTTTCCATCGTAACCACAATACATCGACATATCTGAACAAACAAACCAATAACTAATAGCCTGTCTTACGTTTGCATTTGCAGCTTCTTCGGCATCCATGTTTGTTATATTTCTTGATGTGTCCACGGAATCCACAAGCTCGTTTAGATGGACACCGAGCCATTTCACATGGTCTACATCTGCAGCTGACACGGCACTTATATCTATACTTCTTGATTCTACCATATCTGCATCGCCTAGGGCAAGAAGCCGGTTTGCACGCTGCAAAGAATTATCCGAGAAGTGATTCATAAACTTATATTGTCAATTGATTAAAGTTTGATGGGGAAAACCTTACGTTTGCAACTACAGCGCCTCAGACATCCATGCTTGTACTTCTTGATCTTGCCCCAGTGACATCGTCGTGGGCAGCGAGCTGACCTGCATGGTTTACATCTACAGCTCACACGACATCGGTGTCTGTATTTCTTAATGCGTCCCCAATAGCAGCGTCGTGGACATCTAGCTGGTCGACAGGCTGAAAATATCCAATAGTAAGTCATCGTAAATTAATGAAAATTGAGAAACACTTGACTTAATAGAGGATATAATAGATTACATACGTTTACATGTACAACTATAGCGACATCCATATCTACGCTTTTTCCTTAGTCCCCAATGACAGCGTATTGGGCATGGAGCTGGACGACAGGCTAAAAATGTTTACAGTCAATAAGTCATTTATTTCTGATAAGGAAAAATGTATAAGCATGAATTCAGTATTTTAAGTTTGAAATCGAAGCAGATTACGTTTGCATCTGCAACTTCTGCGGCATCCATGTTTGTTGTATTTCTTGATGTATCCACGGTAACCACAAGCTCGTTTTGATGGACATCTAGCCATTCTACATGGTCTACATGTGCAGCTAACGCGGCACTTATGTCTGTATTTCTTTATTCTACCATATCTGCATTGTCTTGGGCATCCTGCTGGTTTGCAAGCTGTAAAATATATGCAATGGAAGAAAATAAAGATACGTTAATTTCACATGAGTCCTTCGATATAATCGAACAATATAATTCAACAGACGACATACGTTTACATCTACATCGTCTGAGACAACCATGTTTGTACTTCTTGATTTTGCCCCAGTTACAACGTCTTGGACATTTTGCTGATCGACAGGGTCTACATTTACAACTGAAGCGACATCTGTGCCTGTATTTCTTGATACGTCCCCAGTAGCAGCGACGTGGACATGGAGCTGGTCTACATGCTTTTGTCAAGTGAATAATAAATGTAAGTTTACATGTAAAAATGAGTTTTTAAAAATTTGAAATCATCTCGTGCTAATGTTACTTACGTTTGCATCTGCAGCTTCTGAGGCAGCCATGTCTGTTGTATTTCTTGATGTATCCACGGTATCCGCAAGCTCGTTTAGATGGACAACGGGCTCGTCTACATGGTCTGCATTTACATACTACTCGACATCCTTGTTTGTATTTCTTAATCTTTCCATATTTACATCGTCTTGGACATCGAGCCGGTTTACATGCTGAAATGGGTGGATAATGAGTTATTATGACTATATCTAGTTTTGATTAGAAAAATTATATCATTTGAATTCTTCTCATACGTTAATTTGTGTTACTTTTACTACACTTTTATGGCTGAACTTACGGACGCATCTCTTGCGACAAGCGCTCAATGATCTGAAGTTGTTACCGTTAGCTAGACATCCTCCCCAGTAGAATTTAACACACTTTTTGGCAACTCTATTGTAATACCAACGTGTTTTGCGTGCTTTACATGGACCGACCTTCTTCGGTTGTTTACATGGGTGGCCTGAATCAGGGTAATATGTATTTTAATTATAGCGTTCAGAATCGGACCGGCCTCAAAAGATTTCCACACAATACATACGTCTACATGTACATCGTCGAACACATCCATATCGAAGAACTTTTTTGTATCCATATCTGCATCTACGGGGACATCTGGCAGGACGACACGGTTTACAATTACAGCGAATGCGGCATCCGTGTTTGTTGTAGCGTTTAATCTTACCCCAATGACATCGACGAGAACATGGTGCTGGACTACATGCTGTAATTCAAACACCATTTCAATTTTACAGTTTGATTGATTTGTTGATTGATTGTGGATTTGTTTAACTTACGTCTGCATATACATCTAACACGGCATTTGTATCGGTATTGCTTGATCCTGCCATATTTGCATCGTCTCGGACATCTAGCCGGCCTACATGGTTTGCATTTACAACTTCTGATACATCCATGTCTACGTTTCACTATCTTGCCCCAGTAACATCGTCTTGGACATCTAGCAGGTCTACATGGTTTACATTCACATTTGATGCGACATCTTCGTCTATATTTCTTTATGCGTCCCCAGTGACATCGACGTGGGCATGGTGCTGGGCTACATGCTGCAATGAATGAGTCGAATTTCGAATAAGTAGTCCATATTTCGAGATCACTC
Source organism: Tubulanus punctatus (assembly GCA_036785005.1). Taxonomy (NCBI): domain Eukaryota; kingdom Metazoa; phylum Nemertea; class Palaeonemertea; order Tubulaniformes; family Tubulanidae; genus Tubulanus; species Tubulanus punctatus. Next base: position 8,737 of record JAYMFW010180581.1, read on the forward strand.
AACATTCATATCAGATATGATTTCTCTACTACAATATCACTCACGTTTACATCGACATCCTACTTGACAGCCATGTCGTCTGTTTCGAAATACTCCATAGCGGCACGATTTCGGGCATCTAACGCGGACATCAGAACAAGCTGGGAAATTTGAAAACGGATACATGATGGATGGGATTGTAATAAAAAAACTTATCTATTTTTCGCACGCAGAAATTCCTTTTGTTAAATCTTACGTTTGCATTTGCACACTCTTCGACAATTATGCTTATATTTCTTGATCTTTCCAAACGGACATCGGCGTGGACATCTAGCTGGTCTGCATGGTTTACATTTACAGCTGTAGCGACATCTGTATCGGTATTTCTTGATACGTCCCCAGCGACATCTCCGTGGACATGGAGCTGGTCTACATGCTAAAATGACCGAAGAATTATCAGAATTAATAATGCCTGTGTCGCAACACAAATCCTTTTATTTTTTTCTCATATCAAAGACTCGATATGGGGATGAATCAAAGTTGTTCTTACGTTTGCATCGACAGCTTATGCGACATCCATGTCTGTTGTATTTCTTGATGTATCCACGATATCCACAAGCTCGTTTTGATGGACAACGGGCATGTCTACATGGTCTACATCTACAGACTATGCGACATCCTTGTTTGTATTTCTTGATCATACCATAATTGCATCGTCTAGGGCAACGGGCTGGTTTACATGCTGGAATATATGAACGATACATTAAATAAAACAGAACGTTATTTTTAATGTTTTCAATAAATGTTCTATTTTAAGCGTAAGCGTTCGTTGCAATTTAATATAATCAAACTTACGGACGCATCTCTTGCGACAAGCTCTCAATGTCCTGAAGTTGTTACCGTTAGCTTGACATCCTCCCCAGTTGAATTTAACACACTTTTTAGCAACTCTATTGTAATACCAACGTGGTTTGCGTGCTCTACACGGACCGACCTTCTTTGGTTGCTTACATGGGTGACCTAAATCAGAATGTGATATACATTTTCATAATAACATTTAAATTAATAACCACGTATATTCGTGGACCACCAAACGTCAATCAGTTTCAGATTTCAACACGTACGTCTGCATGTACATCGTCGAACACATCCATATCGACGAACTTTGTTGTATCCATATCTGCATCTACGTGGACATTTGGCAGGTCGGCAAGGTTTACATTTACAGCGATTGCGGCATCCGTGTTTGTCGTAGCGTTTTATCTTACCCCAGTGACAACTACGAGGACAGGATGCTGGACTACACGCTAGAAAATATATTCTTACATCTTTAATTATGCTTCATGGTGGTCATTTTCATAGCAACTACACAATCCATTCGTGTGAAAACAAAATAAAGTAATTCAAAGAAACTGCTCTAATTCTTCAGGCTATTTCATTCAATCCGATTATTTAGTTTTTCATGATGAATATCTCTACAGTCCCCCGGAGAGAAACAATACACTAAATGAGTCTCTGTGGAATCAAATTTTACTTACGTCGACATCTACAGCTAACACGACATTTGTATCTGTACTTCCTGATTCGACCGTATCTACAGCGTGTTGGACATCTTGCCGGTTTGCATGGTTTGCATCTACAGCTTCTGAGGCAACCATGTTTTCTTTTCTTGATCTTTCCAAATGGACAAAATCTTGGACATCGAGCAGGTCTGCATGGCTTACATTTACAGCTTACACGACATCTATGTCTGTATTTCTTGATACGTCCCCATGGGCACAATCCTGGACATCGAGCTGGTTTACATGGTCGACATATACAAACGACCTGGCAACCATGTCTTCGTTTGCGAATTACACCATGTCGACAGTTTCTTGGACATGCCTTTCGCACATGGGAACAGGCTTCAAGAAAAATCAATAAGCATTAAATGTTTCTGTGCTTTCAACAAAGGATATCCGAAGTTTTGGATGTTCAATTGACTTACGTCTACATTTGCATTTTCTGAGACAACCATTTCTGCGTTTTTTTATCTTGCCAAATGGACAGGATCTTGGACAACGAGCTGGTTTACATGGTTTACATTTGCATCTTACACGACATCTATGTCTATATTTCTTGATACGTCCCCAGTAGCAGCGGCGTGGACATGGTACTGGTGTACAAGGTTTACATCGACACTTTCTGAGACATCCATATTTATATTTTTTAATTTTTCCCCAGTGACAATTTCGTGGACATCTAGCTGGTCTACATGATTTACATTTACAACTGTACCGGCATCTGTATCTATACTTTTTGATACGTCCCCAGTGACATCTTCGTGGGCAAGGAGCTGGTCTACATGCTAAAGTTAAGAAAGACCACACATGAGAATGGTACAATAGGTTCAACGGATTGATTCACTAACGAAGTCTAATAGAAGTTATTTCATTTACGTTTGCATCGACAGCTTCTACGACATCCATATCTGTTGTATTTCTTGATGTATCCACGGTAACCGCAAGCTCGTTTTGATGGACATTTAGCCATTCTACATGGTCTACATTTACAGCTGATTCGGCATTTGTGTCTGTATTTCTTGATTTTACCGTATCGACATCGTCTTGGACAAGAGACCGGACTACATTCTGCAATATTTCGAATGAATCAATGAGGTAAATATCAATTTAATAACTGTTTAATAAAAAATCAATCTTGACATATATCCTACCTTTACAGGTACACCTAACACGACATTTGTACTTATATTTCTTCCTGATTCCATGATGGCAGTGTCGTGGGCATCGAGCCTTTTTACATGCTATAATTATAATATAAAATTATATATGATCTTTATATAAAATACGCGTGAGGTAATATAATTTAAGAGGTAGCTGTGGGGGAATCCAGGCAGCTTATGATAAACATATAGGAGATAAATAGAAACATACGTTTGCATCTGCAGCTTCTCACACATCCATATCTTCGTCTCCTAATCTTGCCCCATGGACAGAATCTCGGACAACGAACAGGATGACATTCTTTGCATCTACATCTTACACGGCATTTGTGTCGGTATTTCTTGATACGTCCCCAGTGGCATCGACGTGGACAATTAGCTGGTCTGCATGCTTTAATGGAAAATATATGAAAACAATAACCTTTCATTCAACCTAAATATAGGACTATTCAGATATATCATAAGTTACTTACGTTTGCATGTGCAACTATATCTGCATCTGTATCGGTATTTCTTTAATCTACCCCAGTGACAGCGTTTTGGACAAGGTGCTGGTCGACATGCTACAAATAAAACGGGTATCTTATAACTTTTATACTATAAAATTTATATTCTGGATATTTCAATTTAAGAATTTTAACTTACGTTTGCAGCGACAGCTTCTACGGCAGCCATGTTTATTGTATTTCTTGATATATCCACGGTATCCACAAGCTCGTTTTGATGGACATTTAGCCATTCTACATGTTCTGCATCTACAGCTGACACGGCATTTATGTCGGTATTTCTTGATTTTTCCATATCGACACCGTCTTGGACAACCAGCTGGTTTACATGCTACAACAATTCACGTTTAAGATAAAGATGGCTACAATACAGAGACTAACTACATTTGAAAGAAAAACGAAATCTCACGTTTGCATCTACATGCAACTTGACAGCCATGACGGCGTTTTCTGATTTTTCCCCATGGACATTTACGAGGACATTTTACACGTCTGCACGGTTTACATCTACAGCTGACTCGACAACGGTGTCTGTATTTCTTTATCCTTCCCCAATAACAATTACGTGGACATGGAGCTGGAGTGCAAGCTGTAAAATCGAGAAAAATGGTATTGAAGATTGTTAGTTGTAATTCATGTGAGTTATCTAAAACGATACAAGAACTTATCTCCCTCGTTAGTTTTGGTGCTACTTAGCACATGCCATTCATCTACCGGTCAAAATGTCATTATTTCACTTACGTTTGCATCTGCATCGTATGCGACAGCCGTGTCTGTTATCTTTCTTAATGTATCCCCAGTGACACCTCCGTCTGGGTGGACACCTTGCCATCTTGCAACCTCTACATTTACAGCTTACTCGACAATTGTATCTATGTTTCTTGATGCGACCATACCTACATCGCCGTGGGCAACGAGCAGGTCTACATGCTGTAAATGAAAATAAGAGGCTTTGGATTGAATTGTTTCATCGTAATAAAAGCCACAATTTATTCTCATTTAGTTCGGACGAATTGATGTTAAACATTTATTTAATCTTATCAAAACTTACGTTTGCATGTACAGCTAACGCGACAGCCATGTCGTTTTCTTATTCTACGACCCCAGTGACAACGACGTGGACATGCAGCTGGCTTACAAGCTGAAATGTACATGCCAGTGAAGCTATTTATTAGAAAAAGGTAAAACTAGACAGTTTAAAGCGCATCCAATTCCTATAAGGTAGGTACCTCGACATCGACAGGCAATCTGACAACCGTGTCGTCTCTTTCGAATTTTTCCCCAAAGGCATCTTCTTGGACATGGCTTGAATGGACACTTCTTACATTTACATACGATGCGACATCCATGTTTGTTGTACTTCTTGATCTTACCCCAGTGACACCCACGAGAACAACTCGCCGGTCGGCAGGCTTAATAAACCAGGATATAGAATGCATTAATACTCAAAATAATTTTTTTATGATGATTTGAAAATAGCAATGTTACTTACGTCTACATCTACAGCTAACGCGACAGTTATGTTTGTATTTCTTGATGTTACCATATCTACATCGTCTTGGGCAAGAGGCTGGACTGCATGCTAAAAGAATTGGAATGGTTGAAAATATTTTGGTCACTTAATTCACTTAGCTTAATTAGACTGTTCTTACGTTTGCATCTGCAGTGTCGGAGACATCCACGTTTGTATCTCTTGATTTTACCCCAACGACAACTTCTTGGGCAACGGGCACGTCTACATGGTTTGCATTTACATCTAACACGGCAGTTATGTCTGTAGCGTTTGATCTTTCCCCAGTAACATCGACGTGGACAAGGAGCTGGTTTGCAATCTAGATTGGAAGAAATTCATAATGTATACGTCATTAATGATTATCTATGTCAGAAAGATCCCCCATGAACGTTGATTTTAGGTAAGAATAAAATCAAATTTCATTTATAAAAAGAGAAAAAGAGAGAATATCATCTCCTCATATATTGTCATATTACGATGGAAAAAAGCACTTACGTTTACATCGACAGCTATAGCGACATCGGTATCTGTATTTCTTGATTCGTCCCCAATGACAGCGTTTTGGACAAGGAGCTGGTCTACATGCTTTAAGACAAATATTATGATTTTCATTATTTTAAAGCTAGAAAAATATTTGCATTTCACCTGGATTTCAATCTTATGCAGAATGATTACGTTTGCATCGGCAGCTTCTGCGACATCCATGCTTGTTGTATTTCTTGATGTATCCGCGGTATCCACATGCTCGTTTTGATGGACATCGAGCCATTCTACATGGTCTACATCTGCAACTGATGCGGCACTTGTGTTTGTATTTCTTGATCTTTCCATATTTACATGATTTGGAGCATGGAGCTCGATGACAAGCTACAAATCGTAGAAGTTTTGTAGAAATTTTAAAAAAACATTGATAAGATGTTAAACTACTCAAATTGTGTGACTCTTCTAGCTACATACGTTTGCATTTGCAGCTTCTACGACATCCGTGTTTGTTGTATTTCTTGATGAATCCACGGTATCCACAAGTTTGTCTTGACGGACATCGAGCCATTTTACACGTTCTACATCGGCAACTCACACGACATTTGTGTTTGTATTTCTTAATCTTTCCATATCTACATCGTTTTGGACAAGGAGCTCGTCTACATGCTATAAGGACGAAGCATACTTAAGAGATATGTACAATTAACAAAAAGCGTTCTAGGTTCCAATTGAATTTCAACAGATATACATTAAGGCGATATATTTTCTATTTCAATCGTATAATCTGAGGATTTGAGTTACATTCAGGGTTTGCAATTAACTCGTTTGCTTACGTTTGCATCTGCATCTGGTACGGCATCCATGCCTATTGTACTTCTTAACATAGCCACGATAACCACAAGCTCTTCTCGATGGGCAGCTGGCCTTGTTGCAAACACGGCATCTACAGATGTATCGACAACCACCTCGTCTATAACGTTTTATAACACCATATCGACAGCGTGATGGGCAAGGAACTGGTCTGCATTCTATAAAATACAAGGCTCGTTATTAACCAATGATAATCGTACAGAATTACAGGCATTTATAAGGTATTATGCAATGATGAGACTCAATTAAATAGAACCTTTGAATATTCTTTACTTACTGACACACTTCTTACGACAAGCCCTCAATGATCTGAAGTTGTTACCGTTTGGTCTCTTGCCTCCCCAGTAGAATTTTTGACAGTCCTTTAAACGGCGGTTATAGAACCAACGTTTAATGCTAGCTCTGCCTGGGCCAACCTTCTTTGGATGCCTGCAGTTTGCGGCTATAATTATGGATAGAAGCATACTACATTATAAATCATGCCTAATCGTTATGATATGTCATTTCGTTAGAATGAATTATGTACTTACGTCTGCATCTACATCGACGGAGACAATTGTGTTTGCTATATTTCTTGATGTATCCATGTTGACAACGTCTCGGGCATCTTCTGGGACGACAATCTCTACAACGACAACTACGGCGGCATTTGTGTCTGTACTTTTTGATGTATCCATGAGGGCATCTCCGAGGACATTTACTTGGTTTACATCCTAAACAAAGGATAGATTTGAAAGATTCATTATTTTCGATTTCATATTTCTATTCAACCAATAAATTGATCATATCAACTATCTTACGTTTACATCGACAACTTCTAAGACATCCGTGTCTTCGTCTCTTGACCTTGCCCCAGTGGCATAGTCGAGGACATCGAGCTGGTCTGCATGGTTTACATTTACAACTGAAGCGACATCTGTGTCTGTATTTCTTAACACGTCCCCAGTGGCAGTGACGTGGACATGGAGCTGGTCGGCATGCTGAAGTTGAAAAAGGACTTTGAAATAATGTGTGTATAAAGTTGATTCATAATTCTTGAGGCATTATATGTACGTTTGCATTTGCATTTGACAATGCAACCGTGTTTTCGAATCTTGATTTTTCCCCAGTAGCATCGTCGTGGACATTTGGCTGGTTGGCATTTCCTACATCTACAGCTGATGCGACATTTATGCTTGTACTTTTTGATTCTTCCCCAGTAACAACGTCTTGGACATGGAGCTGGACTACAATCTATATGATGATAAATCCGTTACTTTCATACTCTCGAGAAGTACAGATTCTGGTTGTGAAATTACTCCGATATACATGTTACAAATACTCACGTTTGCATCGGCATTTGATTCGACAGTTATGTTTGTATTTTTTGATACGTCCCCAGTGACAACGGCGTGGACATCGTGCTGGTCGGCAAGCTGGAATTTTTTAACATGCACTTAATTTTTTTTTTTCATATCCATACAATTTTAATCATCAACTTTTTAATGTTATTTCGTATCTAGTTCAGAGTTACCCACTTCTTTAACAAATGAATTCGAAGAATGATTAACACTCTTACGTTTACATGAGCAGCTTGTGCGACAGCTGTGTCTACGTTTTTTTCGGTATCCCCAGGGGCAGCGCCTTGGACAACGAGCCGGTTTACACGCTACAAAAGAAAGACCATTACCTCAAAACAAGATCTAGTTGTATAGAATAAAAAACAGGGTCGATTTCTTACGTTTACATCTGCAGCTAACACGGCATCGATGTCTGTATTTCTTGATACGTCCCCAAGGACAGAATCGTGGACATCGTGCTGGTTTGCATGGCCTACACCTACATTTGACTTGGCAACCATGTCTACGTTTGCGAATAACACCATGTCTACATTGTTTTGGGCATGATTTACGAACATGACTGCACGCTGATATAGAGATAAAGATGAATTGAGTACAAGAAAAGAGGAAAAACAAAATATGAGTCTACGATAATCGAAACGTCTTTTCAACTCACGTCGACATCGACAGCTTCGGCGACACTTATGTCTGATGCGTTTAATTTTACCGAATGGACAGAATTTCGGACAACGAGCTGGTCTACATGGTTTACACCTACAACTGACACGGCAGCGATGTTTGTAGTTTTTTATTCTTCCCCAATGGCAGCTACGTGGACATGGGGCTGGTTTACAAGCTACAAAGTGATCACAACGCATAAGCAAAACTCATGAAATGTACTAGAATATTAATAGAATTTATCGGAAGTGAACTTACGTTTACATTTACAAGATGTACGGCAGCGGTACCTGTTGTGGCGTTTGATTCTTCCCCACCAACAGCGTCGTGGACAAGGTGCTGGGCTGCAAGCTAGAAAACCAAAATTTTTGATTTTTTAATAAAAGATTGTTAGGTTCATCATGAGAATGTGTTAGTATGTGTTACTTATTTTACTTACGTCTGCAACGACATCCAATCTGACAACCATGTCTTCTCTTTCTTATTGTACCGTGGCGACAGTTACGTGGACATGATTTACGCACATGGGAACATCCTGTGTTCAAAAAAATAAAATCTCATTATTACAGCTTGTCATTCTGAAAATGTAATGAATATAGATATCTTAATTTATATTCCAGGTATTTCATTTCGGTGTTATATTTACGTTTGCATTTGCAACGTCGGAGACATCCGTGTTTGTATTTCTTAATTCTTCCAAATGGACATTTTCTCGGGCATCTGGCGGGTCTACATTCCTTACAGCGGCAACTGACTCGGCATCTGTATCTGTATTTCTTGATACGTCCCCAGTAACAACGTCTCGGACATTGAGCTGGTTTGCATGCTGTTATCCGAGAACAAGAAGAATATAATACGAGCATTTGTGTGAGTCATGAGCCAATGATTCATTAATTGTGACGAAAATGCTTACGTCTGCATCTGCAGCGAATTCGACAGCTTCCTTTGTATTTCTTAATCTTTCCGAAATGACAATTTTGCGGACATTTTGCTTTGTTACACCCTGATCAATAGAGGAATGTATGAATGAATATATATCATTATAGCTTCGTCCATTTTAACAGGCACTGTTAAATAATGATTATAATAACGATCATCTGTATTTAGCAAAAGGAATAACTCTTACGCTTGCAACGACAGTGAATTCTGCATCCACGGAAGTATTTCTTCTTCCGTCCATGTGGACATTTCCTTGGGCAAGGGTAAGTCTTACATGCTGAAAAAGATTTCTGCGTTCTAGAAATACCTTAAGGAATTTGGAATGTTTTTTGGAATAGATTGACGATAATCTATATTTGCTTACGTTTACATTTGCACGTTTTGAGACATCGGTAATAATATTTTCGGACTTTACCGAGAGGACACCTTCGTGGGCATCTAGCTGGTCTACATCCTGTAACAGATTGTTTCATTGTAAAATCAAGTACATCAAGTTATTTTTTTCGCAGATTTTTATTACAAATTCTCCCATTCATTGCACTTAGATTGACTCAAATTCACATTTCCTACCTTTGCATCTGCAGCTGACACGACATCCATACTTGCGCCTTTTTCGCATTCCATGCGGACAGAATTTTGGACATTTAGCCGGCTTACATTCTGACAAAATATCATACATTTTATGAATGAATGAATTCAGAGAGTGAAATGTTTTCACTAGAATAATTTCTCATTCTTATTCATTAAAACTTACTTTTGCATCTGCACCGTACAAGACAGCGTTTGTAGTAGGTCTTTTTCTTACCCCAGTGACAATTCTTCGGGCATTTCGCGGGTTTGCAATCTTCAAGAATGCAAAAAGAATTATCAAATCTTTCAACACCAGGATGTAATATAATTTACCTCACCAAAACGTCATTCAAAATACATAAGAAGAATATTTTACAAAAATTTTACTTATTGGTGAAGGGAGTCTGAACAGAGCCAAGTTGGCTGTTGTATCCTCAGTGACGTTCAGACACCTTAATTATAGTGATGACGATGACGATGATTGTGGTAATTGTTGATATAATTGAAAATCAATTATGATACGAGGACATATAGTATATAGACGCAAAGGGGTTATTATATCTATGTCAACTTTCGTTGGAAGTAACGCATAGAACTATATACCCATAATCTTAATGATGCAGATGGTTAATAGTTATTTATGGTCAGTCTTTTGAATTTACAAGACAAACAAAATAATGTAGGATTGTGTTTCATCTGAATATCTTGTTATATATAATATAATCGTAACACTTACGGATACAGTGACATCTGTACAGACATTTCTTGTAGTAACGCCGTTTAACTCCGAAACGACAACGACGAGGACATCGTATTTTTTTGGGGCAGCCTGAAATTGCATCATATTCACGAATAATATAAATGTTTCTCTAATCGCCTCGAATCAATCATCGATTGAATGAATCAATGTACAGTATTTTTTACCTTTGCATTTGCAAGCAACTCGGCAACCATGTTTGATAACTTTCCTGTAACCAAAGTAACATTTCTTCGGACATCTGGCTTTCGGGCACCCTGAAGAAATATGTACCGTAATTAGATCATGCATTTGAATACCATTTGGTATTCAAATGCATGATCTAATAGTCGAAAATACAATGTTCGACAATCATTCGTATGTGTTTGGCATTATGACATTGACTTACGTTTACATTTGCATCTAACTCGGCATCTGTATTTGAATTTCATTATCTTACCCCACCAACAATTGTTTGGACAAGGAGCTGGACTGCATGCTACAAACAAAATGTTATAACCTTAGCAAAGATAATATCAGTCAAGTGACCCAGGGTGATTACAAAAGAACGTGAATTTATCATTAACAAACTCATTCGTCATTTGCTTGAACTCTTTATCAGAATACACCTAAGCCCTTTCAGAGGCAAAACGTATATTAAAGATCATTTCAAATTTCACGATTGAAACTTTTCAACGTCATCATAAAGGGCGAGTTGTTTTCATACATAATAGTATCTAATCAAACAAAAAGGTCTTCATTGCTATCTTTCAGCTTGGACTTATCCTCAATAAGAGCATGATTTATCATTAATTGCTAATAAAATCTTTCCATCACGATGTCATCATAAGAAATTTCAATAGCTTGTTTCGTATTTCATAATATTCTATATGCAGATATAATTAGTTATTGACACAACCAGACATATCTAAAGACTCCACTTACGTTTACATCTACAGGCGACAGTACAGTTATATTTTCTCTTACGAATGACACCGAAACGACAATTCTTCGGGCAACGTTTTCTGATATGCGAACATGCTAGAATACCAAAAAGTATATATATCAGAAATATCAATGAACTAATGGTTTTTTTATAATTTGATAGTTGACAGAGGTTCCGACAGAAGTTGTTTAGAGGTTCAACGAGATGTCATACGTCATTTCATCAACATAAGATTGTGACAGTGACGGACAACCTATCGCTCATGAAATGTATATATAAACTGAATTGCTTGGAGTTAAAAACTGAATGATTATTCTTTATTTCTAAGCTTACGTTTGCATTCGCATTTCAAGCGACACCTGTGAACCCATTTTTGAATTGTACCAAATGGACAGAACTTTGGACACTTTCTATTTCTGCATGCTGAAGAGTAAAAAAAGGATTTTTACAGTTATCAAGTTTTCAATGCAACGATATGTTATTGTTAAATCCTAAAAGCGCATACCTTTGCATTTGCAGCGAATTCTACAGCCACGCTTGTATTTTTTCTTGTAACCCCAGAAACAGATCTTCGGACATTTAGCTGCTTTGCATGCTGTAATAATATCAATATCAGTATCAAGTTTGTGTACACATGGTATTAGTCATTTTTATAGTACTGTAACTGATGATATCACATACGTTTGCATTCGCATTTAACGAGACAACCATGTTTGTACTTCTTGTGGTAACCGAAGGGACAGAAGTTGGCGCAACGTGCTCGGACGTGGCTGCATGCTATAAAAAAATAAAAATATTTTATCTCCACTTTGCTTTGAACATTGAATTCAATCATAAATCATTATTTATAGTTTTACATGAAGTGTAATGAAATTTTCTAAAATCGACCAATTTTCACCAAAAGATTAAACAAAATACATAGACAGAATATTTTACAAAAAGTTTACTTATTGGAGAAGGGAGTCTGAACAGAGCCAAGTTGGCTGTTGGATCTCCAGGGGCATTCAGACACCTTGATGATAGTGATATTGATGATTATGACGATGACGATGATAATGGTAATTTTTGATATAATTGATAATTAATCATGATACGAGGATATATAATATATAGACGTAAAGAGGTTATAAAGCTATGTAAACTTGTGTTGGAAGTAACGAATAGAGCTTTAAACTGATAATATCATTGATGCTGATGATTACTAGACAAACAAAATAATGTCGAATACATACGTCTGCATCTGCATTTAACTCGGCATTTGCGTTTGTATTTCTTGATTCTACCGAATGGACATCGGCGGGGACACGGTTTCGGTTCGCATTCTAGAAGAACGAATAAGTTAGGGTATACAGTATATTCTAAAAAGTAGTAGTTTTGAAAAGTAAAGAATTATTTTATTTCAAAGATAGATTGTTTGCGATATATTTCTATCAATAAGGTATGGTATAACCAAAAACAAATATCTATATCAAAGTTGTTTGTTTTTGGAATAACGGATGAGTTTAAAATGGTAGCTTTGTGATTCGATAGATTTTATATCGGGGTAGAACCAAAACTATGATTCTTACTTCTACATTTGCACTTGACCAAGCATCGATTGATAAATTTCCTCTTTTTGCCGAATGGACAGAAATCTGGGCATCTCTTACGGACGGCCGAACATGCTGAGAATAAAAAACCAATTATCAGTTACATCACACGAGCCAAATAGTTATCACTGTTCTGATGAATAGAATGTCTAAGATACATACGTTTACAACGGCAGCTCTTCAAACATCCATGGTAATACCTCTTCTTACGTCCGAAGTGGCAACGTCTTGGGCAGCGAGCAGGGTGGCAGCCTAATAATTCACAACGGAAGG
>JAYMFW010180582.1:0-15726 GCA_036785005.1 Tubulanus punctatus
ATCGCTGCTTTGCAGCTATATTTTCAATATATTCTTTCCAATAGGCAATGTTAGATTCGGTGAGTTAGTGATTTCTTTCTTAATTACGATGGAATGACTAATTCTTTATTCTAACGAATAACTCGGCATATTTGTTCTCTCTTCTTTAATATCAATTAACTTTAGTTGTAAATTAGATACATTAATATAATGGATGTAACAGCTCTATCAAAAAAGTAACCTGATCTAACCACCGACTTGAAACCTAAAGCGAGTTGTCTTTTTATATAGCAAAGAACTGACGTAGGTCATCCCCTCGCACTTCCTTACCCTTGGACAACTGACCGAGTCAATTAACTCTAAGTTTGTCCTTCAGTTGTGCCCTCCTCACCCTCCTAACACACCAGAAGCTAGTAATTCTATTTGACAATACATATGTTTCTTTTTCTCTTTCGCACACGAAATAATATATATGTGGAGCTATTTGTAATTATCTAAAATATATATCATCAAAATAAATAGACGTAGGTCAAGCCCTCATCACACGCATTGTGCCCTCAGACATGACAAAGTCTATTAAACTCATAAGTTTGTCCAGTAATGTCCACCTAACACGTCAGAAGCTAGCCTTTTCATATGACAATACTTATGTTTCTTTTTTTCTGCCGTACACGAACAGAGCAGTTTGCAATTATTCAAAAAATATATCCATTTAGAGTGCCTGGGCTGTGATGCGTTATAATCGGTTACTGATAAATCGGGCCACGAGTGTATTGCATATCAGAGCAACGCTGTAAGGTCGGTCCTGTGACTTCTTGTAGACTTATCCAAAGCCCATGATTTGCCCTTGTTGACGTGCCTATAGTATTGGGGACCAGCATACAGGATGCGCTAAAATAAATAATTCATTTAACCCGCTGGCCCACGTGTCCTTTCCCGTAGCCCGTGCGATAAAGCCACATGATAGTCGTTGGCCTAGAGAACGTCTTAGTGAAGTAGAATGTTTTAGTGAAGTAAAACGACACTACAATCCTCGTACGATAAAATAGTAGTTATCCCACAATGAAGTAAAAAACAATAAAGTCCGAAATATGTAGAAATCCAAAAAACGGGTACTCAATCGGTACCTGATAATGACTGATAGCACATTTCGAACTTTATTGTTTTTTACTTTATCGTGGAATAACTACTATATGTCTAAGTGGTTAACCGGGTCATAAGAACCATTATTTTTGGTCTGATGCTCCTCATTGGGGTCATATATATAGTTTGCGTCAGACAATGCCTAGCCAACTGAATTCGCTGACCTCGATGCCAAGCAAATCCATTTAGATATTTCTATTGATGGTGAAACCACTGCAAATTGCTAAGGTCACGTTGCTGGTTTTGGTGGTTTGCTAGGAGTGTATCCGATAATCGCAGATAGTATCGGGCCAGTAATTGGCGTTCAGCTTGGGTGCAGATCTATGAAAAATGTGCGCCAATGTTTCGAGAAAACAACCAGAAATGCGATGCAAAAAGGGTGGTCTGGTTTATATTTATCGATCTGGGGCCTGTATCCCAATTCTATTTGATATCAACTGGGCGTGAAGTGGGAAATAAATGGCCACTTGTATTTCTAGAGAGTTAAATGGGAAATGGCAAATAGATCTGCACCTGCTCCAGACCAAAGGCATCGAGCTAGCAATGTAACCAAAGCCATCATCAAATCCTTACTGTTATAATCTACCGTGGTCTTGTGAGGTGACAATCGTATTAACAATAAGCTAACGACTGTTAAGCGTGAACTAAATCTTACCAACAGGTCGTCTCTTTTAGCTAATTCATTGTATATATTTTCTGACGTTTGGATTGCATAAACAGCGTGTTAAATTGTAATGTTGATGCTAATGCTGATAACTTAAAATTACTCTAGGATTCCTTTACATCTCAAACACAACAGCAACCTTCAATATACAATCCGAAACGCGGGTTTTCTTAATAATTGTTTTGTTGAAGAAGTTTATTTTCTTTATTTTCTATGTATTCGGACCTAAATCAAGATTTAACTTTGAATAAACATTTTGAAACCTAACTAAAATCCAGAGACTGAATTGATTTAAACCATTAACGACTATGTTGCCATGTAAGTTTTTCTGTATTTATGTCACAGGGATTTCTAGAAGAACAAGGTTATCCAAATTGGACCAAGGTTACTCGCGTTGTGGAAGAAGGGGAAACGCCGCTATTCAAACAGTGTTTTAAAGGATGGAAGGATAAAAATGTTCTCAATGGTTTCGGAGACATTCCGAAAAGCAACATCGCAAGTTTGTATAATACCCCGAGGGGGAGTTATTTTACATCGCTTGGTCCCCTGGGGAAGCCAGGGAGGCCATAATGACCTATACGAGTGAGACAACCTAATCTATTCTCCCGAGCTCATAGCATGTTCACCCATGAAAGCCGTAGGTCAGACTCCAGATAGAAAACCCGCGTTACTAATGCCGACCACGAGGCTCGAACACGCGATCTCCCAAGAACGAACGCCCTAGCAGCTTAGGCCACTCGGCCACATGTACACGGGACTTTTGAGTGCCTTTGGGATAGTAGTCTTTAAGATGTTCTGTGTGCATGTGAATTAACACCATTCTTAACGCCACCCGCATGTTTTGGAAGTCTAGTATCCTTTCTGACTACGTTCTTTATGGGTTTAGGCATTTGGAAGCTTGGAAAATCTAAAGGAGAGGACCACAAATCCTCATCATGCTTGTACTTCATGTTTCCCCTAACTCCCATGCCGTACAAAGTATACAACGATGCCCTTTTTAAATCCAGACACTGCCCCTAACAAATGTCTGGTTCCGCCTCTGATGTGCCACTTCCATAGAACATAGGCAGGGAAGCATTCACTATCATTTTAGGCGATACCAGCTAGAAGCTAATTAACTCTGAAAATGTGTCAAATGAAATTCGTGGCGAAATCTTTTGGACGATATTCTGGGATATAGTCTGAATATATAATATAAATCAAATATGAAAATATCGAAAAGCGAATAGTCAGCATAATACGAATTTTTCCTCGATTAATCGTAAATTTTCTTTTCACCCAGAGGTTAAACGTGAAAAATTTAACGCTTCAAGAATGCACACTATAAGCGCTGAAGAGCAACAGAGGCTTCCAGATGATGGCTCGGGTCGCATGCAGGTAATTACATCTAAGTGTAGCCCTCGCTTCAGGTTTGTTTATACTTATATCTCAATAAAATGATATGGATGAGAATATGAATTGTTATACCGAATAGTAGAGTAGATCATGATGAGAGGGTATTCTAGTCCTTCCATCACACCATAAGCTTGCATCGCATTAAAGTGATACCTATACCACTCTGTGGTAACGCAAGTCAAGAAGTCAAGTTGAACGCAAAGTTTTCTGTCTTATCAAATGATTCCTCCAAACAAACTTTTGCCACATCACACCGTTTTTCAAGGTGGGGCGGGACTAGATCTAACAAAACTAGAAAACAAAAAAACTCTTTTGAAAAGATTATGCAAAAACCTTGGAAAAGTGGGGGACAGCTGTGCCCAGTTCCGGTGGCCATGCATACATCCATTGATTGGTGTGGAAGAAGTCAAATGAATATTTAATAACGTCTGAATCAATAATTATGTAAATGACTATAGTTAAAGAGACATCTTTTGTAGATTTGGAGGGTAGAAAATTTCGAATTAGTACCCGTTCCCGAGGAAATGTATGGTATATTCTTTGGCGGAGACAGTTACGTAATTTTGTACACATACACGCGATCGGGAAAAGAAAGTAACATTATTTATTTCTGGCAGGTAAGAAAAGAGTTTATCATGGAGATGACCTGCATGTGTCAAAGGGGTTTGGGCCGTATTTGGGCCAGCGTGTTTGAGCAGAAGGAAATAGCGTTAACAACAAACAGACAAATGGATAATGCATACATAATGTATTTCAATGCAAGGAAATGTTTCACGGAGCAAGCCGCACACGGACGCATTCGATTCAATAGCCAATCTATGCGTGATTTTGGTAACTCATATGACTGTGGGTAGTCAGCAATCCATGAAAGTAAGGGTTCTGGGCCCCGAGATTCTGAATCATGTTTCCTTGGTCTGCCTAGATTATTGTCCTTTTCTCTGGTTCAAATTATGGAGTTACCTAAAGCTTTGGGGGTGAACAGCCCGTGGAAAAGTGTGAAAATATGAATTATTTTGTTTTTGTTCGGGCAGGGATTAAAAAGTACCACCGATGAAACTGCAACCTCTGCGATGATGGCCTCCGATTTGAACGACAAATATTTTCAAGGTGGTGCACAAATGGTTAGTAAACTAATTACGGAAATGAACATTTCTGACTGACAGACATGGAACAGAAGAGGTTACAAATGCTTAGAAATAATGAACGATAAATTGAATTATTCGGTCCGTTCATTTTAACAATATTTTGCCTTTGCTCTTTAAAAATGAAGTAACTACGTGCATTTGTACATTTATCATGAAACGTATCATTGTTTCTATTCACAGGTTCGCGTCGTACAGAACAAAGAAAACGAACATTTTTTACTGATGTTTCACGGACAAATGGTTGTCTACTTGGTAAAAATCTTAAAACTTTTATTGAACGCGTTTTTTAGATGATGAAAACCCCATTGAGCATTTACCCTCGAAAATGCAAGGTGCTCATTCGACGATGAAAACAAAAAGTCGAGAAATAGTGATGATATTGATTTCATTTCCTCCACTTACTTAACAATTATTTCAAAATGAATTAAGTATAGCCCCTTCCATAAGATATGGCTATGACATCAAATGGGGAAATACCAATACCATTATCAGTAGTTCTGTTGAAATAAAACGGTTTTGAATGACAATAGTTCAGTTGTATTATCATGGGTCTTACACCATATGACATCATAGTGTGTACTCAGCCATATTTTATGGAAGGGTCTATATAATGATGATGTTTATGGAGAAGGTCACCATGCATTCAGTGCAAAGCATATTGCATTTTGCTTTTAGATGAAATGGGCCCATAAGGTTTCAAAGCGACCCCATGCATATGGCCGTGAATCAGTCATTCGTGCATAGCTCTAAGAACCACCAGATGAAGTTAATTACTCAAAATTCTGTTCATGCGATGACCGTCTCCATTTTGCTCAATGTTCTAGCTTTTGTTGCATTCTTTTCTCTACCAGAATATGAGTTAACATTTCGCATAACATTAATGAGATTCCGAGATGGAAGAATTCTTAAACCACATTAACACCATCGAAACTGACCTTACTAAACGAAATGTTAATACAACATGTGATGTCACTAATGCAAGATTTAGTTCGTAGCTTCAACGAGTCTCCATTTCAGGGTGGAACGGCCAGTGGATTCCGCAATCGCCAAGAAGTGGAAAGGGTCCGGAGGGAGGACCAGGCAGCATCACTTTTCCAAGTTCGGGGAATTACCCCATCAAATACTCGTGCAGCTGAGGTGCCCTGTAAAGCGTCATCACTCAATTCAAACGATGTTTTCATTTTGGCAATCAGCGAAAGCAAACAATCACTGGTTTGGTATGGGTTGGTAAGTTTAGGCACGCTTAAAGATACTTTCTTTTCTTTATCCATTTTTTTTTTGATGCAGTAAAATGGTGATGGCTGTCATTGGTATGTTGCCATTGCTCAAAGCCAGTTTTAGGGGGCAACATATATTGGCTTATTAGATACCCTGTTATGGAACCAATAATTGGAACCAGTATAAGAAAGCGCTCCTCGAAGTTGCAAAAGAGGCCTGCCAACAATGATATATGGTTACTTATTGTGGTGTCCTTAAGATTTTCCTTTGGTAGGAGGCATCATCTGAGATGCTCAATCAATAGAGAGAAGGTACATCCTCTGAATAGCACGCCGACTATTAGCACGAACAAAGCCTTGTAGAGTGTCTCTTTTTATTCACAACTGGTAATAATTTTCTGCTTTTTCTGTCATTATGATAGGGATCTAGTCCTGAAGAACGGGAAACAGCGATCAAGGTTTGCCATTGCATATCTCCCACCAGGTTCGTCATTAACTAGTTAGTCAACTTCATTCATGATTTCCATTGACCAATATAATACTGGATGCGTTTATGCGTGTATGAATTCGGCAAAAGGAGATTGAACATACCCTAAACATTTGGCCAATTATTGAATTATTTTCGACTACTGAATCTGGTTCTGATAACTTGAACTGAAACTCTTCTGTCGATAAATTTCAGTGAAATGGTCATCGTTCAAGAAAAAGAAGAACCACCGGAATTTTGGGAATACCTTGGAGGAAAAAGTGAATACGCCTCAGGTCCTAGCTCATCGGTATGGCTTCCATGCCCGATATCGTTTAAATCCATATGTCAATTTTATAGATACTTGAATCCATAATTGATAAAGACCGGATATCTATTTATCATTCTATTGCCTAAAGGTGTCCACGATCTTTAAAAAGATATGCTACGAAAAATGAAAAGGCATTGTGCGTTTTACTCTAGTGTACTAAATCAATTGTGTCCAAATTGGCCAAGGAGTCACAGGCAATGAAAGTTATCCGGAATTGAGATATCATTGGGCCTTTTCTTAAATTTCTGAAATTTCATGCTCACCGGTCAGTTAGATCCAATTGATATTCTTGTGTGCAATTTCGTGTATTGTAATATGAATGCATTCAAATTTAATGGATGTACTAACTACTGAAGAAATTTATTATATTTCCTTTCTAGGACAGTACTAATCCATTTAACGTTATACCACGACTGTTCCAATGTTCGAATGCGTCCGGGAAAATCGAAGTAGAAGAAATAGTTGACTTTCAACAGGATGTAAGAAATATTTATCAAATTCATGGCGGGTACCAAATACTAGGGAGTTGGGATGTCCCATTTCATTGAAATTGGATCTTCTGATTTTCATTGTACTGCATCCACAATATATTTGGAAATTAACCTATTGTTCAAGTCTTGTTGTATATCCAACTTTTTATATGTAATAATAGTTATCGGAATTATACAATAATGCTATACATGTAGAACATAACTTATAGATAAAGAAAGAATATAAATGACATTTAGTATGTAATTTATAGAATGGATGAAACGATGTGTGGTAATTTTTGAAACTTCATTATGATTAATATTCGTTTATCGAGTTTGATCTATTCCATGTCTAGCCTATTCCCTTTTCGACCTCTAATGTTATTAGACTTTGACAACCCAATCGTATTTTATTGTAGGACCTTTGTTCTGATGACGTCATGATATTGGATACCTACGACGAAGTTTATGTTTGGATCGGACTGGGAGCAAATGCAGAGGAGAAAAAGGAAGCGCTTCACATCGCAATGGTATTAAACATACTCCATCAAAATCCCTATGAATTATCTACGTTATCACAAACTTTCAAAAATAGGCGACATTCATGGTTGGGAATTGTTTATTAAAAATTGTAAATTATATTTCTTAGCTCCGGGAAAGCTGTTTTTTAAGGCTGGGAATCCGGGACAGTAGCCCCCTTTATCCCACTCTTACAACATAGACTACAGAAATATAGAATCTACAACGAGTGGTAGCTGGGAACTAGATTTTCTGCTGACGCGAGGGTAATTCTCCTTCACTCGGCAGAGCCTCGTGAAGGAGAAACCTGAAACGAATCACAGAAAATCTTGTTCCAAGCTACCACGAGTGGAAGATTTTATTTCTCCCATAATTTGACATTTTATTTACGATTTAATCGATTTTACTACAGTTTTATGAGAATGGGACCGATTAACGCTGTGTAGAATTCCGCTAATAAAATAAATAGTGCAGTATTGTTATGCAAAATATTATATGATCGAGTAAATCAAATCGAGTAAAATTGATTTTATTTACATTGGACAATTGCTTATGTGCTATCGCTATCAGCTTAATGATCATAGTGAGACCGAATCACATCGAACGCGTACTAATCGACTTAAGAGGATGGACGAATATATCCACAGCGTCCATCTCGCACTACTAGTGACGTAATTATGGGAGAAGAGGTCTTCCTCATAGCAAAGAGACTATGATTATAATTAACAGGAACGAGTTCATTGTGAATAAATGTGGATACGCGATCAATTTTCATAATGATTTCATTCAGGCCCCTCCCTATTTCTATTTGTTAGGCAGAATGGTCAAGTTATTTCGTTGGAATGTGATAATCATTAATTCTACACGTCGTTTTTATAGGAATACATCGAAACGGATCCTTCAGGCCGGACAGTAAATAGTACGAACATATTTCAAGTTAAACAATGTTACGAACCCATCAATTTTACTTGTCACTTTCTGGCGTGGGACGAAGAAAAATGGGAGGTAAGTGCTCGGAACCACCATCAAGTTTTCGTTTTATAGAACCCAATATCTTCTTTCCCATAGAAAATGCAATAATGCATGAGTGCATCTCCATTTTCTAGGCAACTTCTCAGATCATCTGTTCTAACCTAGTACACGATACCACCCGTTTAACGCTTGTTAAGAAATGGGTTTCAAATGATTCATCCAAGTTTCCAATTTTAGGCAGTGATGATCGCATAACTACCGGTGTAGGATAGCCTTGTGTTTCAGAATAGCAATATGAGGCTACACTAAACAAAATCATTAAAAAAACTGCATCAAAAATTTATAAGACTGATTTATGAGACTTCAATCAATATTTCTGAAAAGATTTTTACCATTATTTCCATTCATTACATCTATTTTCACCAACTTTCACCCAACGGTCCTGTCGGTCCCGGTGAACAAGAAAATCATTTTTCACAAATTCTTTATTAGTGCAAGCATTCAATTCCTTGTTTATTTGTATGTTACAGCACCAGAAAACCTACGAAGAGATGCTGGACGAAATAGAAGCCGATAATGCCAAAGTGACATTAGTTTCAGAGGTACGTAATATGTCATAGAAAAATGAGTAGACACCACGGTGATCGATTGATACATACTAAACTGCATTCCTTTTCAGGAATTAGCCAAATACAATCAAACGTACCCGCTGGACGTTCTGAAAAGAACCCCAGTTCCAGATACCATTGACCCCACCTGTAAAGAGGTAAGTCCAAATACTGACCGCTACTAATTTCACAATAATTTGCGCTTTGAAAGTGTATTCTCCTGCAACTTTCCCTAGAACATTTTTGGGGCATACAAAATATGAGAGATATAGACCCTTCCATAAATATGGCCCCTTCCATTAAATATGGCCGACCTCCCCGTATGATGTTAGATGGTGTAAGACCCACAAGAATACAATTGAACTATTGCCATTCAAAGCCGGATTTCTTTTAAAAGAGCTATTGATAATGGTATTGTGTTTTCCCATTTGATGTCATAACCATATTTTATGGAAGGGTCTATAGTAAGAACAGGGTAAAGGGAGTAGAAACAGGCACTTGGTCTCGACGCAGTGTAGCTATCCTATATAATTTCAAATTGTATATTGCTGATGGGATGTAGGCTACCGCAAGTTGAAGTCGTTCGAATCTCATTGTCGTTATTCTGAATTTACAGCGGTACCTGAATGACGAAGATTTCCGGAACGTGTTCCAGATGTCCAAAGAAGACTTCGAAAACCTAAAGCAATGGAAGCAAATTCAGTTAAAAAAACAAAAGGGATTATTTTAGAGACACGAAATCAGTATTTTTAACACCTTTTATGCCCCGCTCAAAGATGTTCAAGGGGGGATAGTGTTGCACCTGTCTGTCTGCCTGTCTACCGCCGCCACCGCAGTAACTGTTTGAATCTATAACTCTCGAAGTCCTTGACGTATAACTGTGAAATGTTAGTATAAAGGGAGGCTGCGGAAATTGTATGGATATAAATTGGACTCGATCTGATGCAAGGCTTGGCCACCAGGGGCGGCACTCAAAAACGACGTTAGCGCGATAGCGCCTCCAAATCTCGATCGATTATGTTCAAACTTTATACAGATGTAGGGCATGGTGGAAGGTAGATTCCTATTTAAAATAGGTGTGATTCGCTTTAAGTTATGACCAACAGGGGGCGGTCCAAATCTCGATCGATTTATTTCAAATTTTGTACACAGGTAGGGCATAATCAAAGTTAGATCCCTGTTTAAAATTAGCTTAATTCGCTTGACGTTATGACCACCAGGGGGCAGAACTAAAAAACGTTGTTTGTGCGAGGGAGGCTCTAAATCTCGATCGATTTTCATCATTTTTTGTACACAAGTAGGGCATAATCAAAGAATTTACTCTATTTTACGTGAATCTATAACCAGTGTGAGAGAGGGGGCATAAGAGGTGTACCACCTCATCTAGTTCAATTTTGATTGAGCATGATATCCTGTATATATTATTATATATTATGTGGACGTTGGCCTTAGTTTTGAGGCATCGGTAACTTTGTTCTGTTTAATGCTTATTTGTCAATTTTGATTTGTTGAGGAGAGAATTTTCATTCGCACGCAGTTGCTCCTTTGTCTATTTTCATCACAAAGTGAATTCAGCGAGTGTAAAATAAAAAAAGAAAATGAGTAAAGGATTTCTTCCTTATTTAGCTGGTGGTGTGTTGCTGCTGTTGTTTTTGTGTTTCCTGCCAAGGTATCGTCTGTTGTTTCATATAATGTATATTTAAGTAAGTATGGCAAAATAACTATACCCGTAGAAAAGTAGCAGTATATCAAAAAGTGGCTCTGCCATCAGAGGAAAATAACGAATTATGCTGAAGTGCACTGAAAGCTCGGTACGATTAGAAATTGGCGGACGAAGGAGAACATTATTGGAAAATGTCGTTTTTATGTGCGTTCTTAAGCCCGTAGTGAGGTTTGACAATGGGGAGGTTCGGCGAGTACCCCCCCCCCCGAAAGTACCATTTCGTGATTTCGATGCACCATCATGTCGATGGTTGCGGTGGTTACTTGTATTGTGCTATTTTTATTTCCTTAACCTTTTATACCTTTCGAGTTAACATGTGGCTATTTTGTCATCGTTTTCAAAAAAAACTGAGATAACGAGGAATATTCGAAATTTAAAAATCCCATTGTTTGACCCGAGTTCAACGATCACATTTTCGCGACTGATACCAAGACCGGACCGTCGTCACCTATGCAGTGGTAGGTGGCGCTCGACCTGTTGTTTGTTGAATATTTAACAGTCTTTTGGTAATCCCCTGCTGTTGGGACATGTTTATCGTAGCTCAGGGTGTCAGACACGTTTGAGGTCAGTGAATTAAAATCCCCTGTAACAGTATATCTTTATGTTTTGATCGTAAATTTATAATGTCTGCTTCCAACTCGCGAAAAAGATCAATAGATGAATATTTAGAGTTTTCGGGCGGTTTATAGATACCAACCAATCGCGATGTCACGTTCTGCATTCGAATGTGATTTAAGTAGATTAACCCATAAAACACATTCACTGTTCGATTCAATCAATTCACAATTATGAGCGATATGTTCCTTTATGAGAATAGCAACGCCTCCGGATCGACAGTTTGACAAGTGTGCTCGATTCTTTCTTAATATTCTAAAAATTTTAGACAACTCTGCAAAGTTGTCTGCGTCATCTGCTTGCAGACACACACAATGTCATAACAGTTAATATAATCCACAAATTCATTGTTTCTCGACAGTTTACTACGAAGTTCAAGTCTGGCATTAAGCGATCCAAGGCAGTCAAGTTTCTCTGCATTTAATTTTACCTCCGCCTTTATTTCCAAAATCAATGTTTTTAAGTCTTTGTCTTCATCTCTGGCTTGGTCATCTTGCCTCGAGTCATCATCTTCTGCCTGAATAGTCGGCAATGAATTATTCACCGAGTTGGCTCCATCTCTCGTTGATGGTGCCGAAAAAGTCCTAACGCTTGCCGTTGAGATTCCGTCGTATAATTTCGCGGTGTCTTCAATGTTGATGCGCTTTCATTGCAGGATTTGCATAGTTTCTTATCATCATAGTGTCGAAGTTGAACATCCTTAATTTTTTTGCAACCCTCGCAGAAACTGTTCATCTTGGCTGTAGGATAATCAGAGCAGCGCAAAAACACGTATACACTCTATCAGGTCAGGCTGTAAATAGGCAAAAAAGCCCACTACACGAAAGCCAAACACTGAAGCGTGGTTTGGCTCAGACTGCAATAACAAACGGCCAGGAAAATAAACTGTGAGCATAAGTCAAGGGAAAATTGACGCAACATGATTTTTGCTTGCAATCTTTACAAGAAATTCGTGCGAAAGTACAAGAAAACTGCCGAATATCAATTCCGCCAGAGACTCAGAACCTGAATATAAAGCTAGTGATCCCAGAACCTTTTGGAAGTTGCTTTAAGGATTCCGCTTAACCCCGTACCCGGTTAGTGTGTCGTTACTCTAGAACGTCTAGATAATGTGGAATTACATAATTCTCATTCATGAGCAGTTAAGTGCATGACAATGTCGAGTTCTTATATATTCAAAACTAAAGTCGGTTAAATATAACTTACGATCGGTTCAAGTTCGGATTTGTGTTTTGAACAAGTGTGTCGCATGCTCCCAACGGCTTCCACTTAACCCCGTTTCCGGTTAGTATGTTGTTACTTTAGAATGTCTAGATATTGACAAATTATATGATTATCATTCATAAGCAGATAAGTGCATTGCAATTTCGAGTTTTAATATATTTCATACGAAGTCGGTTAAATCTAACTTAAAAACTGTGGACAGAGACGACGAAAATTTTCCTAGGTGAATTGATGAACACAAATAACCGACCATGATTTAAAGAAAGAAATGATAAACCGATATAAAATTGAATGGGAAATGAAAAAGTTATGAGTCCCGAATGGTTGAAAAAACAAACATTTCCAATGCCATTTGTTTTTGATTTCTTTATTTTTTACATTAAATATTTTCAATGTGAGATCCAAATAACAGGTTAGTATTATTTCAATAGTTTTCTTATCGATACTTAATTGATCAGATCTGTGAACGTTTTGAAATGAGATTAAGAGAATTTATCAATAATTAGACATTCGTTCTAGTAGCAGTATTCAAATTGCGATCCGACATCACAAGTGTGAAATCGGCTCAACTGCATCCAAACCAGTAGAAAGACTTTTATTCTAATCGTTACATTCAATAACTAAGATATACACAGAATCTACAGGTTTTTAGTGATAAAATAGGAAATTCCTTAAGCCATGAAAACTAGCGTTGCGTGCGTGGTGGACGTATATTATCAAACGCTTGTACAAATTTCGGGGATGACCATCGTTTGCTATACGACAATAATAAAATCTGAAATATACGAGTGTAATGGCGTTACAGACCCTTTTTAAGCAGCGCCAATGTTTCCATTCAGAATAATTTTCTTGTTTCACTATAGGCTAAAGCTGTTGAACTTGAGGGGGCTCCTCTATCCGTCATCACCAAGATGGATACCGATAAATCAATAGACGAAACTGAACAATATGGATGTCATCAACTAGAATGAACTCTTTATTTAGTACAGACAATAGGTGGCGACACATGATAGCTAACACTCCCCCTTAAACTTATCCCTCTAAAGAATTGGGAAAGTTTACTCTTTACAAACATGTGGAGTCCGAAATCATTAAGACCCCATTAAAACACTAGTAAACGTTGACAACTTTTGTCTACAGAATGGTTTAGCGGAATCGCGGAATGGCTGAGGGTATAGCGGAATCGCCCATAATTTTAATACATCGACAACAATACAATTTCCAAAGGCGTCTGCATCATAGGATTTCTTTTGGGAGCTCGAATCTGTAGCAAAGAAGGGTCTGGGACACATTTTAAAGACAACTTTTCAATAAGTTCACCCAGCCCTGAGAAGTGGTAGGTTCTTACGCCTTCAACCCTACTGCCAACAGACACTAAATGTTCGGGTGAAAAATCAAGATATGATTAAATACATGCCAGTTCTGAACACTGTTATTTTAAAAAAAGTGGGTTTCTTGGAATGCCGGGGACGCTGGTATTTATAGTCGCTCTTTTTATTCAAAGTGTGACCTATTCTTATGTACGCGGAATATTGTGTTTTGAACCTATATAGAACAAGTATGCAGTTATTATTGACGATCGAGTCAAAAGGCGAGAATGAAATTAAACATTGGTTTCTTTTTTGGAAAATCATTGAGTTCTTTTTAAGGTCTCTTTTCAATCAAGGACGAATTTACTTTTGGCGATGACATTATCTAGTGACATCGGCACCGTTTTTTAGAACTCATCGCTGATTATTAGGTTTTCTGCGATACTCATTCCGCCACTCCGTTTCCGCCATTCCGCTTTCCGCGTTTAGAAAACAACCCTCCTCAGAAGATACAAAAAGCAAATAATCAAATCAAATCTATCGACAGTAATCCTTAAATTTTCACCTAAATCGGACTATCCATGAGGAATTATGAATGCGAATAGGAAAGAAAGTGAACCGTAAGAATACTCTTTGAATGTAAATAGAAGGCAGCCATCTTTGTGTGCACAAAATATTCGTATTTGAGTGAATTTCTGCAGTTTCCAGTGAAGTAATTTTGGAGAAGATTTCTGACATGTTATCCACCATGAACA
The DNA here is from genome assembly GCA_036785005.1 of Tubulanus punctatus. Taxonomy (NCBI): domain Eukaryota; kingdom Metazoa; phylum Nemertea; class Palaeonemertea; order Tubulaniformes; family Tubulanidae; genus Tubulanus; species Tubulanus punctatus. The sequence goes on from JAYMFW010180582.1 coordinate 14,537, forward strand.
TGCAGTCCTTTTTGGCAGACATATGTATATGGAAATAAGGACCCACAAGAAAAAGGTAAATAACTAAAAAGATGGGGAAAAAACGTAATGCACATAGACGCGAATCACCGACGTCAACATTTATGCTATCTTTCGACGTATTTGATTAAGTTGTACAAATGGGTGTATTCATTCATGTCTTAATGAAGATTCAAATCTGTAAATATCAACAGCGGAACACAATCTGTATTTGGTCTAAGAACGATTTGATATAATTAAGCAGTTGAACATTGCGGGACCACTAGAGGAGGCAATTCACTATTGTGGGGTGGATAGGGGGAGGGAAAGGGGACAAATAGAATATGGGAGTAGACCTACACAGAGTTTAGCATTAGGATAATCTATACCACTGAAGAAATTAATGTTCATATTGCCTCGGAAAGATATTTCTAACGAAAAGGTTGATGCTATGAGGGTTGCACCTTTTTTACAACATCATAAAACATTGATGGCCAGTGTGTTACTATCACATGTGCGTTACTATCACAACGGGCTTTAGTGTCTAGTACCATGAATTACTTTTACTGAGAAAGATTACAAACTCATCACCAACGCCAACAACATCTTGAATCCTTATATATTGATCTTCCTTGTCAATACGAAGCTTATTTTTGGATTGGTTTCTTATTCCGAGCTTTCAAATCGATCGACGAGAAAGTGTATAGTATAGAGTTGATTGCCGAATTTATGGGTAGAATTACTATAGCTACCACGGCAGCCCACATAGGTGGGAGAATGACCCCAAACACCGCCAAAACGCCCAAGGCTATAACCGGCACCCAGCAGATTATCTGCGCCAGAAATATCGGCATTAATCTACGAGCCAAGAACAGTTCCGTTTCGTTGTATCTACCTGATACTTGACGAGCCTTCTTGACTGAAACGTAGATCACGATGTAGGCGATAAAGATGCTACTGGTGACGACGGCGTTGAAAATGACAAAAATACCGAAGGAATAGTGCCAAGCGGAAACGTTGTCAGTAGTGCGCAGGTTAATGGGTAAACAGACGCCAGATTGTCCGTAAAAGTTCTCGAAGTAACGCACTGGAAATAGTGGTAATACGGCCATCATAAAAGTTAGTGTCCATACACCTACCGAGAATACCATCGCTAATCGGATAGGGAATTTTTCTCCAGCCTTCAAGAAACA
>JAYMFW010180693.1:0-15713 GCA_036785005.1 Tubulanus punctatus
TTCTCGAACATGGTTTAGAGACTATTGTCCTTTATAGCCTAGTTATTGCATTAGATGATTACCCATTGTAACATGATCTTAAGATTTTATTTTGACCTCACTTTCTAAAGGACTTTATATGCTTCTGTATGAAATACGTCTGAATTTTTCGTTTGCCTAAACTTTCTGTAGAAAACTGCTGTATTTGGAAGGATACTTTGAGTCAGTTTATATTTTTCTCACACGGAAACCTTTTAAAAAGTTTGAAATATCATTAAGCGTCAAAGTTATTTCTATTCATACGAAATCATGTTTTTGATAGAAGTACCATTCATTTGAAGCCCTCGAACATGGTTCAGAGACTATTTTCCTGTAAAGCCTACTTATTGCATTAAATGATTATGCATTGTAGTATAATTTTAGGGGACAAAGTTTGATTCGACTTCACTTTCTTAGGCCCCTTTACTGCTCCTGTATAAAAGACGACCGAATTTTTCGAATGCTTAAATATTTCTGTAAGAAATTTGTTGTATTTGCAAAGATAATTTGAGTCAGAATTTACGTTTCTCACATGGAAACATTTTTAAAAGTTTTGAATATCATCACGCTTCGAAATTCTTTCTATTCGTATGTAATTATGTTTTTTTGATCGAAGTAAATTGCAGTGAAAGTCTTCCAACATGATTTAGAGACTATTATCCTGTTAAGCCTAGCTATTGCATTAAATAATAAACCATTGTAACAGTATTTTAAGAGACAAAGTTAGATTCGACTTAGATTCGACTGTATAAAAGACGTCAACATTTATCGAATGTTTTAATATTTCTCTTGGAAATTTGCTGTATTTGGAAGGATAATTTGAGTCAGTATTTATGTTTTCATATGGAAACCTTTTTAAAAATTTTGGGATATCATCAAGCTTTGAAACTCTTTCTTTTCATATGTAATGATTTTCTTTTGAGTGAAATACTATGCAGTTTAAGTCTTCGGACATGATTTCGGGACTTTGTTTTGTAAAGCCTAATTATTGCTTAAAATGATTAGCCATTGTAACATGATTTTAGGTGACAAAGATAGATTCGACGTCACTTTCCAAGGCACTTTGCATGCTCCTGTATAAAAGTTGTCCGAATGTTTAAATATTTCTGGAAAAATTGCTGTATTTGGAAGTATAATTTGAGTCAGAATATATGTTTCTCACATGGAAACCTTTTAAAAAGTTTGAAATATCACCAAGCCTCGTAGTTATTTCTATTCAATTGAAATGATGTTACCTTGATAAGAGTACCATGCGGTTTAAGTCCTCGGATATTGTTGAGAGACTCTTGTACTGTAATGCCTAGTTATTGCATCAAATGATTAGCCATTGTAATGGCATTTTAATGCTGTATTCAGAAGTATATTTTGAGTCAGATATGATGTTTTTCACGTGGAAACCTTCTAAAAAGTTTGAAATATCACCAAGCCTCGAAATTAATTCTATTCATATGGAATGAGTTTATTTTGATTAGTTTGATTCGACTTCCTTTTCTAGGGCTCTTTAAAAATCCTATGTAAAAGACAAACGAATTTTTCGAATGCTTACATATTTCTGTCGGAAACTTACTGTTTTTTGAAGGATAACTTGAGTCAGTTCTTATGTTTCTCACATGGAAACCTTTTTAAAAGTTTGAATTATCATTAAGCCTCGATATTCTTTCTATTCATTTGGAATATGTCTTTTTGATAGAAGTACCATGCAGTTTATGTCATCGAACATGGTTTAGAGACTATTGTCCTGTAAAGCCTAGTTATTGCACGGTAACCCATTGTAACAGGATTTTAAGAGACAAAGTTAGATTAGTCATCACTTTTTGAGGCACTTTATATGCTTCTGTATAAAAGACATTTGTCGAATGTTTTGATATTTCTCTTGGAAACTTGCTGTATTTAGTTTGATAATTTGAGTCAGAATTATATGTTTCTCGCATGGAAATCTTTTAAAAAGATTGAAATACCGGTAAGCCTCGAAATAATTTCTATTCATAAGGAAAATAATTTCGAGAAAAAAAATAGAAAAAAATTCACGTATCACATAAACTACCATTTCCTCTCCGGAATCGATTTTACAAGACCACGCAAACGGAAATTGCTCACATGTAAATGAAATTTTTGATGATGCCCAATGCATCAAAACATCACACATGTGTAAGGTTTCACGCTGGGTACATGCACGTACGCATCCTTTTACTGTAACGGACAACGCAATCTCTCCCGTGGTGACAATTTAAAATGCTGGAAATAATATAATGAAAAAGTTAATAAATCGAGTTTTTTTACGTTCTTTCGTTTACCAGTATTACCTGATAATGCCAATCTTTTAACGCTAAGAACCTGAATCGGAGAGTGTCTAAGTACGTCACTTTTCATTTAAAATATAACTTCGTTAGAACACAAAATCATTAAAAGGCCACCGTTCGCTTATGACCAGATTTTTGTGTTCGAGAATTTATGGGTGTTCTATCTGCATATTCAATCGGCTTTGGTTACTATAATCAACTGTTAACTATATAAGGGTGGTGTTATGACGCGGTTCGACTACAGTTTAACATTGCCGTTGTAAAATTGTGGTATTATAACGAGGTTATGTAATAAACTATTGACAATATAAAGGGTGGCGTTATAACAAGGTTTGACATTAAAAACTATTGAAATTGTAAAGTGTTGTAATAAAGAGGTTTGAATATAGTAAACTATTGACATTATAGAGGGTGATAATGTAACGAAGTTTGAATGAAGTAAAGTATTGACATTATAAATGACGATGTTATAACGAAGTTTGACTTTAGTAAACTATTGACATTATAAAGGGTGGTGTTAAACGAAACTTTGATGGTGTAAACTATTGACTTTTACAAAGGGTGGTGTTATAACGAGGTTTGAATGTAGAAACTTTTGAAATTGTTAAGGGTGATGTTATAACGAGGCATGAATGTAGTAAACTATTGACATTATAAAGGGTGGCGTTGTAACGAGGTTTGATTGTAGTAAATAATTGATATTATAAAGGACTGACTTACAACGAAGTTTTTATAAAGTAAACTATTGACATTTTAAAGGGTGGCGTTTGTAACGAGGTATGAATGTTGTCAACTATTAACATTATAAAAAGTGGTGCTGTAACGAGGTTGGAATGTAGTAAATAATTGACATTATTAAGGTCTGAGTTATAACGAAGTTTTTAAATGAAGTAAAATATTGACATTATAAAGGGTGGCGGTGAAACGAGGTTTTGGATGTAGTAAACTGTTAACATTATAAAGCTATTGCTATTGTAGAGGGTAGCGTTATAACGGGGTTTGAATGTAGTAAACTATTGACATTATAAAGGTCGGCGTTGTAACGAGGTTTGATTGTAGTAAATGATTGACATTATAAAGGGCTTAGTTATACCGAAGTTTTAATGAAGTAAATTATTGACATTATAAAGGGTGGTGTTTTAACGGGTTTGAATGAAGTTAACTTATGACGTTATAAAGAGTGGTGTTATAACGGGGTTTGAATGTAGTAAACTAATGACATTATAAATGGTAACTATATAAGGGGTATTGATTTAACGAGTTTCGACTATAGTTAAACATTTTCGTTGTAAAATGTGATATTATAACGAGGTTTAACTGCAATAATCTATTGACATTATAATGGGCGGTGTTATTATGATGATTGACTGTAGTAAACTATTGAAATTATAAAGAGTTGTGTAATAACGAGGTTTGAATGTTGTAAACTGTTGACATTATAAAGGGTGGCGTTGTAACGAAGTTTGATTGTATTTAATAATTGACATTATAAATTTTGGCATTGTAACGAGGTATGAATGAAGTCAACTATTGACATATTAAAGGGTGGTGTTGTAACGAGGTTGGAAAATAGTAAACTACTGACATTATAAAGGGTGGTGTTTTAACGAGGTTTGAATGCAATAATCTACTGACATTATAAAGGGTTGCGTTGTAACGGGGCTTGAATATAACAAATTATTGACATTATAAAAGCGGTGTTAGGACGACTGTAGTAAAGATACTAATAAAAATTATACTTTATACAAATTACGTATGTTTCAATTATTTTCATTCCTTTCTAATATTTTTGTTGCATGAGTGTAAGAGAAACAGTTTATCGTTATTGTCAACATGGTTACACTAAACTTATCAGATAATGAGAGAATAATTGACATTGGAGAAATTTGAGGAAAAACATTTTCGAAAATAGAAAATTTTAGCAAAACCCCCTGTTTTTCTGGCCTGCCGTAGCAACACCCCTGGCCTTTCTTCCAACCCTGGCACCAACCCCTGGCCTTTCTTCCAACCCTGGCACCAACCCCAGCCTCCCTCTACCCTGGACCCTACGTCCTCCCACTACTTTGTACCCAGGAACCCTGGCCTTACCTTTTTCTATTCCTAGACTATCCCACCTCCTCCTATTTTATTCCTATTCTGACCCACCACCTCCAATTCTATTTCTGTTCTAACCCACCTCCTCCTATTCTATTCCTATTGTGACCCACCTCCTTTTATTCTATTTCTATCCTAACCCACCTGCTCCTATTCTATTCCTATCCCACCTGCTCCTATTCTATTCCTAATTATTAAAATGGTTATTTAAATGAATCACAAACATTTTAAATTGTTTATAAATTAACGTGGATGAATATGATCAAGAACCGTTCTTATGATAGAATTTCGTGTAAAAATACATGTGTACCAAAAGACAGTGAAATGTGCGTTTGCCATGGACCCTGTTCCACTAATCGTAGCAAATTCAATGGATTGAAAATGATGAATTATATTTCTTTCGGTTATATTTTCTTTCACACTAGAATATAGAAGTCATTGCCGAGAGGATATTTTTCATATTTATTCATTTGCCCCGGACCTTGCACTGTCAGTCAAAATGCAGTGAATATAATACAAGTCTGGCGTGCAACTCAATGACACATTACTACTACTATTTACTACTTTTATTATGTTTGTACGTGAACCACAATCATCAGTTAAGACAGATGCAAAACATGATCGAATTAAGAAAGATTTACAGCATTGCCTATGTAGGAGTGACCAACGACCATTTCAGACTCAGTTGCTAAGATTGTAGTCGAATTCATATCCAAAGCATTTTACTTATCAAAGCCTAAATTCAATAGTTTCCCAAAGTAGTGGGAATCCGTGACAAAAAGCAATGAAAACAACACGAAAAACGCACAAAACTTACTGTACTAAAATATAGGATTTCCGTAACATTTAGTGAAAATATTGGTTCAACTCTTCGACATTTGGTATGTAATAATTCGTATTACACTCTTGCATTATTTTCATGGAACTTTCTACCGATGTTAGGTTTTATTTGATTAGGTTTAATTTCCTCAGGATTTTCATTTTTATGTGATGAGGTTTGACCGTAAGAATCAGTTGACTTAAGATTAGTATTGTATGCATCAGCTATTATATGACATAATACCGTCGGGTCATTCATTCAAAATCTAGTTCACAACCTTTACAAACATGTCGAATCATAGATGTGACCAGTCGTTCAGTAAACATGCCGATATTCTTACCATAAATAGCACGGAAATATAACACAAATTTATTGCAGAAAACGTTTATTATAACAACTCAATACGGAATCTAATCATATCAACTGATAGAAATAAGTTGGAGGTGAATATTTATCACGTTTCATAGTTAGGACAGTAAAATGTGAGTAACTTTTCTAGATACCTGTTTGGTTGTGAATGAACAGCATTATTAAATATTAAGAATGTTTTCAACGACTCAAAAAAAAGAGAGTGATGAGGATTCGAACACTATCGGGAACCGAGAATTATGTGGTGAGTAGGATTTTTGATAGTTATATAGGGTTTCCTGTATAATCCGGTGCTATGTTTACCAGTTGTGATCAATATTGTCATATTGTATTATTTTGATATGTAATGAAATTATTTTGATTGAGACAGCGTGCAGTTAATGTCATCAGACATGGTTTAGAGACACTTGTCTTTTACAGCCTCGATATATCACCAAATGTTTTGCCATCTCAACGGATATCTAAAAGCCAAAGTAAAATTCTACCTCTCTTAAGGAACCTTATATGCTCCTGTATAAATGACGTTCAAACTTTTCGATGCTTAGATATTTCTGTTGGAAACTTGCTACATCTGGTGGGACAATTGATATATTTTTCGCATAGGAATAATTAAACATATTTGATAAGCTTCAAAATTGTTTCTATTTTGAAATTATATTAAAGGATATTATTTAAGTAGAAGCTCCGTGACAATTTCTATTCATGTAAAATGTTGTTTATGATAGAAGTACCTTGCAGTTTAAGTCGTCCGGCATGGTTTAGAGACTCTAGTCCTGTAAAGCCTAATTTTTGCATTAAATTATTAGCCATTGTAACAGGATTTTAAGAGACAAAGTTTGATTTGACTTCAATTCCTAAGGAACTTTGAATGGTCCAGTATGAAATACGTTCGAATTTTTCGATTGCTTTAATATTTCTGTAGTAAAACTGCAATATTTGGTGGGAAAATATGAGTCAAGATTTATATTTCTGCCAAGGAAACCTTTTAAAAAGTTTGATAAATCATTAAGCCTCGAGATTCTTTCTATTCATATGAAATGATATTATTTTGATAGAAATACCACGCAATTTAAGTCCTCGGACATGATTAAGTGACTCTTGTACTGAAATGCCTAGTTATTGCATTAAGTGATAAGCCATTGTAACAGGATTTTAAGAGATATGACTTCACTTTCTATGGCACTTTACACGCTCATGTTTAAATGACGTCCACATTTTCAAAATGCATTGATATTTCAGTTGGAAACTTGCTGTATTTGGATGGATAATTTGGGTAATTTCGTATGTTTCTCAGATGGAAACCTTTAAAAAAGTTTGCAATTTGATCAAGCCTCGAAGCTATTTCTGTTCATATGGAATGATGTGATTTTAATAGAAGAACCATGCAGTTTAAGTCCTCGGACATGGTTTAGAGACAGTTAAACTGTAAAGCCTGGTTATTGCATTGCATGATAAACCATTGTGACAGGATTTTAAATGACAAAGTTAGATTCGACTTCACTTTCTAAGGCACTTCTCTATGCTTCTGTATAAAAGACGCCCACAGTGTATTTTTGTAGGACACTTGCTGTATTTGGTGGGAAAATTTGAGTCAGAATTTATATATTTCTCAGATGGACACCTTTAAAAAAGTTTGAAATATCATCAAGCCTTGAAATTCTTTCTATTCATATGGAAGATGTTATTTTGATAAAAGTACCATGCAGTCCTCAAACATGATTTATACACTATTGTACAGTAAAGCCTATTAATGCCACCAAAAACAAGACCGACATATATATATGTAGATTGAAAATGGCCAATCAGAATCACCTGATCGGCATTTATTACAAATTTAGTTTGGATACAGTATACTAGAATAGAATATGACAAATATACACAAATTGCGGACAAAGGTATATTCGAATTCACTTTCTACGCCCTTTTATATGCTCCCGTATAAAAGGCGTCCTTGTTTTTTGAATGTTTAAATATATCTCTTAGGGAACTTGCTGTATTTGCTTTGATAAATCGAGTCAGAATTTACGTTTCTGATATTATCAAGCTTCTCACATGGAAACCTTTTAAAAAGTTTGAGATTTTGTCAAGCATCGAAATCATTTCTATTCGTACCATGCAGTTTAAGTCATCGAACATGGTTTAGAGACTGATGACTGAACTGTAAAGCCTAGTTATTGCAGTACATGATAAGCCATTGTAACAGGATTTTAAGAGACAAAGTTAGATTCGACTACACAATCTAAGGCACATAGCTCCTACTCTATGAAATACGTCGACATTTTTCGAATGCTTAAGAATTTCTGTAGCAAACTTGATGTATTTGGAAGGATAAGTTATGTTATAGTTTCTCAGGTGGTAGCCTTTCAAAAGTTATAATTTCATCAAGCCTCGAATATATTTCTATTCATATGAAGGGATGTTACTTTGATAAAAGTACCATGCAGTTCAAAGTGTCCTTTGAGACTGTGTAGAGACTTTTGTTCTGCTGAGCCTAGCTATTGCATTTAATGATTAGCCATTGTAACAGGATTCTAAGGGCAACATGGAAACCTTTTAAAAAATTTCAAATATAATCAAGCTTAGAAATTATTTCAATTCAAATAGAAATATTTTATATTGATAAATGTACCATGCAGTTTAAGTCCTCGCACATGGTTTAGAGACTCGGTCCTCTAAAGCCTAGTTATTGCATTAAATGATAAACAATTGTAACAGGATTTTAAGATTTTATTTCGGCTTCCCTTTAAGGCACATTATATGCTCCAGTATAAAAGACGTCTGACTCTTTTCGATTGATTCAATAATTTTGTAGGAAACTTGCTGTATTTGGTAGGACAATTTAAGTCAGAATGTATGTTTCTCACATGGAAACATTTTAAAAAGTCTGAAATTTCATCAAGCCTCGAACTTTTGTCTATTCATATGAATTGATGTTATCTTGATAGAAGTACCATGCAGTTTAAGTCCTCGAACATGGTTTAGAGACTCTGGTCCTGTAAACCCTAGTTATCGCATTAAATGATAAAGCATTGTAACATGATTTTAAGAATTTAAATTTCTCACGTCGAAAGCTTTTAAAAAGTTTGAAATCTCATCAACCACAAAATTATTTCTATTCATATGAAATGATGTTTTTGATTGAAGTATCATGCGGTTTAAGTCTTCGGACATGGTTTAGAGACTATTGTTCTGTAAAGCCTACTTATTGCATTAAATGATAAGCCATTTTAATAGGATTTTCAGAGACAAAGTAAGATTCGACTTCACTTTCTAAGGCAGTTCCTATGCTCCTGTATAAAATTCCACGTCCACATTTTCGATTGCTGAAACATTTCTGAAGGAAACTCGCCGTATTTGGACGGATGATTTGAGTCACAGTTTATGTTTCTCACATGGAAACCTTTTAAAAAGTTTGAAATATCATCGTGCCTAGAAATTCTAAGTATTCATTATGGAATGATGCTATTTAGTTAGAGGTACCATGCGTGATACCATGCATGAAATAAGTCCTCCTTCGTGGTTTAGAGACGTTTGTCATGTAAAGCCTAGTTATTGGATTAAATGATTAGCCATTGTAACAGTATTTTAAGGGACAAAGTTAGATTCGACTTCACTTTCCAAGGTACTTTAAATGCTGCAGTATAAAAGACGCCCAATCTTTTCGATTGCTTTTATTTTTTTGTAGGGAACTCGCCATATTTGGAAGGATAATTTGAGTCAGAATTTATGTTTTTCACATGGAAACCTTTTAAAACGTTTGAGATATTATTAAGCTTCGAAATCATTTCTACAAGTACCATGCAGTTTAAGTCATCGAACATGGTTTAGAGACTGTTGAACTGTAAAGCATAGTTATTGCATTAAATGATAAGCCATTGTAACCGGATTTTAAGAGACAAAGTTATATTCAACCCCATTTTTAGGCACTTTTAATGCTCCTGTATAAAAGACGACCGGATATTTCGAATGATTAAATATTTGTGTAGGAAACCTGCTGAAATTTGAAGGATAATTTGAGTCCGAATTTATGTTTCTCACATGGAAACCTTTTAAAAAGTTTTAAATATCATCAAGCCTCGTAGTTATTTCTATTCGTATGAAATGATTTTATTTTGATAAAAGTACCAAGTGGTTTAAGTCATCGAACATGGTTCAGAGACTACTGTTCTCTAAAGCCTACTTATTGCATTAAATGATGAGCCATTGTAACATGACTTTAGGGGACAAAGTTAGATTCGACTTCACTTTCGTAGGTACACTATATGCTCCTGCATTAAATGCGTCCAAATTTCCCGTATGCTAAATTATTTCTGAAGGAAACTCGCCGTATTTGGAAAGATGATTTGAGTCAGAATTTATGTTTCTCACATGGAAACCTTTCAAAAAGTTTGAAATATCATCAAGCCTAGAAATTCTATCGATTCATATGGAATAATGTTATTTAGTTAGAGGTATCCTGCGTGATACCATGTATGATACCATGGAAGATAGAAGTCCTCGAACATGGTTTAGAGACTTTTGTCTTGCAAAGCTTAGTTATTGCATTAAATGATAAGCTGTTGTAACAGGATCTTAAGATTATAATTTGATTATTTTGTAAATATCATACAAGGCAAAATTACCGTAGATTACGAACGCGTCTGCTATCTACCGGAATGTTTACTCAAACGATCAAACTTGAACATTTATTTACACGACAGAGATAAAATCGATATACTGATTCGGACTTTTTCATTACAATTTTATAAGTTTTCATGCCATTGTCATTCGTATAATTAATATTATTATGAGGATTATTATTACTGGATTTATTATGTTATCATTTTATTATAGAAAGAGGCTTTTTTTTAAAAATTGTCACTTTTTTCCACTTCGGCCTCTGGCACCCCCTAGGAAATAGGAACCCCTAAAATGGATTTAACTCCAGACTATCACATACAAATCAGCAAGATAACGGATTCTTAGTTTTATTGAGGAATAGACAGGAGACAGGTAGTTTTGACACAATTGGACTGATAAATCAAGTCGGCCTGAAAGAGGAGTGATTCTCAGGCCCCTCCAACGGCTATATAAGAAAATATAGCCTCGTTTAAGAGCAAAAAATCTTTTGACGAAAAATCAGAAAATATCATATACTTTTTAAGGCACATTTTAAAGCTTGATGAATAACTATTGTTTTCAATCCCTGTAATGTATCACATAAACATTTGGAATGAACTGAGATAAAATAACTTAAACGGCGGTGTTATAACGAGGTTTGAATGTAGTAAACGATTGACCATGAAAAGGTCTGTGTTATAACGAGATTTGAATGTAGTAAACTATTGACAAAAAGGATGGTGTTATAACGGGTTTAAATGGTGTAAACAATTAAGATTTTTAAGGGGGTGTTGTAACGTGGTTCGAATGTAGTAAGCTATTGCCATTATAAAGAGTGATGTTGAAATGAGATTTGAATGTAGGAAAAATTTGACACAATGAAGGGTGGTGTTGAAGCGAGGTTTGAATGAAAAAAACTGTTGGCAATAAAGGGTGGTGGTATAACGAAGTTTGAATGTAGTTAACTACTGACATTATAAAGATCGGTGTTATAACGAGATTTGAATGAAGTAAAGTGTTGGCATTATAAAGGGTGGTGATGGAACGTAATCTAAATGTAGTTAACTATTGACATTAAAAAGGAGGTGTTTGAATCAAGTTTTGTGTTTCTCACAAGGAAACTGTTTAAAAAGTTTAAAATATTATCAAGCTTCGAAATCACTTATTCATATGAAATGATGTTAATTGATAAAAGCATTAAATGAATAGCCATTTAACATGATTTTAGGGGACAAAGTTAGGTTCGATTTCTCTTCATAGGCTACTTTAATTCCTCTTGTATAAGTGACGACCGAATTTTTCGAATGCATAAATATTTCTGGAGGAAACTTGCTGTATTAGGAAGGATAATTTGAGTCAGATATGATGTTTCTCACGTGGAACCTTATACAAAATACTAGTTTGAAATTTCACCAAGCCTCGAATATTATTCTTTTCATATGGAATGATTATATTTTGATAGAAGTACCATCGGACATGGTTTAGAGACTCTTGTACTGTAAACCCTAGTTATTGCATCAAATGTAAAGCCATTGTAACTGGATTCAAAGAGACAAAGTTAGATTCGAATTTATTTTCCAGGGCACTTTAAATGATCCTGTACAAAAGACGACCGAATTTTTCGAATGCTCAAATATTTCTGTAGGAAACTTGCGGTATTTGGATAATTTGAGTCAGTTTTTATGTTTCTCCCATGGAAACATTTTTACAAAGTTTGAAATATCATCAAGCCTCGAAATTCTTTTTATTCATATGGAATGTGTCTTTTTGATAGAAGTACCATGCATGTCATCGAACATGGTTTAGAGACTATTGTCCTGTAAAGACTAGTTATCACATGGTAACCCACTGTAACAGGAATTTAAGAATTAGATTTTAGATTGGACACCACTTTCTAAGGCACTTTATATACTCTATTATAAAAGACGTCCGAATCTTTTCGATTGGTTTAATAATTTTGTAGGAAACTTGGTGTATTTGGTAAAAAAATTTGAGTCAGAATTATATGTTTCTCGCATGGAAATCTTTGAAAAAAATTGAAATATCGTCAAGCCTCGAAATCATTTCTATTCATAAGTAAATAATTTCGAGAAAAAAAATTCACGTATCACATAAACTACCATTTCCTCGCCGGAATCGATTTTACAAATGACCACGCAAACAAAAATTGCTCACATCTAAATGAAATTTCTGATGACGCCCAATGCATCAAAACGCAGCAAGAAATTGTTGCGACAAAATGTACTGTCGTTGCCGTGCAAGGTTTCACGCAGGGTACACGTACGTATCCATTCACTGCAACGGAAAACGCAATCTCTTCAGCGGTGACCATTTAGAAACCACTGTCCTCATCATTAAAATACGTAAAAACGGGGGATAATTATCAATTTCGAAATCCTGCAACTTTTAGCATCACTGATAATTATATCAATCTAAAACATTGGCATCGATTATTTTGGAAGTGTACAACCATGTTTAAAAAAACATCTAGAATAAAGTTATTAAGAAAAATTTAAAACTTGTTATGTTATGTTTAAATAAGTCTAAGGTAACTAAATATCCCTCCTAACAGCACTTCCATTTAAGCTTCAATGATCTTCCATTCATAAGGTGCAAATGATAAATATATGTCTCATTTATTGGGTCACACTGTATTCACTTTGACATTTTTGCTGCTTTTAGCTAAATGCAACTGTAGCAAGGCAAATTTCGTAGCACTGTACTGGGGAGATGTACAATAAATGTAATCTAAATTGAGTAATGGACCACAGTGTAACCATACCACTGGGAGATGATTCTCTTACAAAATTTGAAGTAATTCCTTTTTACAATGAAACCTCATTTCATCTTAAGAACTCAAACGCAACAAAAATATATCTATTTCAGAAAGAAAGTCATCGGAATTGGATATTTATAACGTGTCACAGGTTAGACAGTGAATTGTGAGTGACTTTTCCAGATACCTGTTTACTTGAGGCTGAACATCGTGATAAAAGAGGAAGTGTGTTCTCAGCGATTCAACAAAATGCTGATTGATGAGGGTTCGTACACTATCCGAACTCGAAAGTTATGTGGTGAGTTATCATTTTTAAAAGTGGGATAGGGTATTTTGTTTAAACCGGTGCTATGTTTATCAGTTGTGATCAATATAGTTATTCTTGATATGTAATGGAATTATTATTTTGAAATAACACAAAGCCTCGAAGTTATTTCTATTCATAAGAAATGATTTTACTTTGATAAAACTACCATGCGGTTTATAAGTCATCACACATGGTTTAGGGACTATTGTCTTGTATAGCCTAGTTATTGCAGTAAATGATAAGCCATTTTAACAGGATTTTAAGAGACAAAGTTAAAATCGACATCACTTTCCAAGACATTTTATATGCTCCTGTATAAAAGACGGCCGAAAATTTGGAATGTTAAAATATTTCTGTAGGGAACTTGCTGTATTTGGAAGGAAATCTGTGTAAAAATTTATGTTTCTCACATGGGTACCTTTTTAAAATTTTGAAATAATATCAAGCTTTTATAATGATAAAAGTACCACGCGGTTTAAGTCCTAAAACATGGTTCAGACTTTTGTCTTATAAAGCCTACTCATGCATTAAATTATTAGCTATTGTAACAGGATTTAAGTGGACGAAGTTAGATCCGACTTTACTTTCTTAGGCACTTTATATCCTGCATAGAATACGTCCACATTTTTCGAACGCCTAAATATTTTTGAAGGAAACTCACCGTATTTGGAAGGATGATTTGAGTCAGAAGTTATGTTTTTCACATGGAAACCATTTAAAAAGTTACAAAGTTAGATTCGACCTCATTTTCTCAAGCCCTTTATATGCACCTGTATAAAAGACGTCCACATCTGTCGATTGTTTTAGTATTTCTCTAGGAAACTTGCTGTATTTGGAAGGATAATTTGAGTCAGTGTTTATGTTTCTTAAATGGAAACCTTTTAAAAAGCTTGAAATATGGTCAAACTTCGAAATTATTACTATCTATATGTAATGATGTTATTTTGAGAGAAGTACCAATCATTTTAAGTCCTCGAACATGGTTTAGAGACTTTTGTCATGTTAAGCCTAGTTATTGCATTAGAGGATAAGCCATTGTAACATGATTTTAAGAGACAAAGTTCGATTCGACTTCACTTTCTAAGGCACATTTAATGCTCCTGCATAAAATACTTCCAAATTTTTCGAATGCTTAAATATTTCTGTAGGAAACTTGCTGTATTGTGAAGGATGATTTGAGTCAGAATTTATGTTTCTCACATGGAAACCTTTTAAAAAGTTTGAAATATCATCAAGCCTTGCAACTATTTTCATTCATATGGAATGATGTTATTTTGATAGAAGTACCATGTAGTTTAAGTCCTTGGACACGGTTATTACATCAAATGATTCAATAAGGATGGTGTTATTACAAGGTTTGAATGTCTTAGACTATTGACATTATGAAGGACGGTGTTATAACGAGGTTTGAATGTAACAAATTATTGACATTATAAAGGGTAGCGTTGTAACGAGGTTTATTGTAGGAGACTATTGGCATTATACAGGGTTACGTTTTAACGAGGTTTAAATGAAGTAAACATGAAATGATAAAATCAGTGTCATAACGGGGTTTGAATGTAATAAACTAATGACATTATAAAGGGTGGAGTTATAACGAGGTTACAATGTCGTAAACTATTGACATTACAAAAGATGCGTTATGACGACCGTAGTAAAAATACTTATAATAATCCTACTACTATATACAAATAAGGTCTAATTAAATTTTTTCATTTATTTTCTAAAACCTTTGTTGCATGAGTGTGAAAGGAACAGTTCATCATTATTGTCAACATGGTTATACTGAACTTAACATATCGCGTGAACATAATTCTAATACAATATGTAGCTTGTCTTTCGTATACAAGAGAAAATACATTTGAATGTAGTAAACTAATGACATTATAAAGGGTGGTGTTAAAACGAGGTTTGAATATAGTAGACTATTGACGATATAACGGGTGGTGTTACAACGAAGTTTGAATGAAGTAAACTATTGACTTTATAAAGGGTGGCGCTGTAACAAGGTTTGATTGTAGTACATAATTGACATTATAATGGACTGAGTTATAACGAGGTTTTAATTAAATTGACTTGAAAAGCAGCCCTTTACGTATATCAATTTGAATGAACAAGACGTAAAGTTGAAAAATATTGAACCGCATAGGGTTAAAACTAGGTCAAAGGTCATAGATTAGTTGGTGGTAGGTTAGAATAGGAATAGAATTGGAAGAGGTGGGAATTGGAATAAAATATGAGGAGGTGGGTTAGAATAGATATAGAATAGGAGGTGGTGGGTTAAAGTAGGAATAGAATAGGAGCAAGTGGGTTAGAATAGGAATAGAATAGGAGGAGGTGGGTTAGAATATAGATAGAATAGGAGGAGATGGGTTAGAATAGAAATAGAAAAGGAGGAAGTGGGTTAGAAAAGAAATAAAATAGGAGGAG
>JAYMFW010180804.1:0-13889 GCA_036785005.1 Tubulanus punctatus
TGTGGGTTTGAGAATGGCCCAGAACGAGTGTCCAGGCATCTTATTTTTCTGGCCACCCAACTTTTTGCTCAACAATGTTTTTTTATTTGCCACCGAGAGGAGTTGACGAATGCTTCTGAGAGCGTCTGAGCACTTCATTTTTCAAAGATTTCTACGGGGCCCATCCCCCGTTCGTACATTCCTCAAACTACAACAGCCAGGTAGCCAGGGCGTTGGGTGCGAACTCGGATGACAAAGGTCCGCAAATATTTCAACAACAAATATTTTTTTCTAATTTTCCGCAAAGAACTCGGAGAAATGTGAGAGCATATTTCGTGTTTCATGTATTTTCCTTTCAAAGTGGAATCCCCGGTTCAAGTATTTTTAGAATGGGACGTGACTGAAGATCTAACGATCACTGCAACTGGCTTTAAACAATAAACATCAGCACTTTGAAAGTGCAGGTGTAAACAAATCTGAAAAAAAATCTTTAAAAAACAATCTAAAAGATTGCTTTAATGATTGATTTTGGAATCTATTTGTAAAAAAGTGCTTTTATCCATTCCATAGATCTATTGCTTAAAGTGGCCCAGAATGCGTCTCCAAGCATCTTTCATTTCAAAATTTTCCGGGAGAGGACCCCCGAACCCCCTAAATAACTTTGCACCTTCGGTGCTCGTCAATAACGGCTTCCCCGTCATAAAAGTCTGAAGTAAGAGCACATCGCCCCCACCCCCCCCCTCCCCCAACAAACAGTCTGGCTACGGATCTGCAGCCACCCCCGTTCAAAAATCCTGTATCCGCCCCTGGTTAAGTGTGATTTTCAGCAGGACCTCAAAATCATGATGTGGTTTTTGTCCGTGTTAGGCAATGTTTACTGTAATTAACATCCTAGAGTACACAAAACATGAATATAAATTATATTTTTTTTCATATTATTCATCAGGATCAAACGAAACTAATTAAAAGTAGGCAGAAGCAAGTGCTGAATGAGATTGGAGATCATTACCTAAAAAAAACGCAAATGCCATATGGTCAAATGTGACACACTATAGTCACTTGACGACACGAAAAACCCCTGCTGAGTAGCTTTAAAAACTTACCAGTGAATGATGGAGCTTTGAACTTTTTCGACATCTTTCATTTATTTGATTGGCTTCTGTTTGTGTGATGAAACAAATTTTTCCTTGATAAAAGAACAAAAACTGCTACCAGCAAGAGTGTACCTTCTAATTGTTGTTTGGGAAGTTCAAATTCCTGAAAAAAAGCAAAATTGTATTATCAATTATTTTTATTACAATTAAAAAGTGAATAAGATATTTTAAATCCAGAATCCAGACCAGTTACTGGTAGTGGTGGGAAAAATCAGATTAATTTTACACCACAGATTAACTTGACAAACAAAACATTCACAATCACAACCAAAAACAAATAATAAACCAAAATGTGATTGTTGTTGATAGAAATGAGCAATTATGCCGACTTGAACTTGATTTTATTGCTCTGTATGACTGATGGTGCATATAAGTAATGATAAATAACACCCATCCTACCCCAACCTAGTTTTCGTAGTGTATCCATATGACTTAAAGAAATTAATTGATGATAAGTAGTGAGTGAAGAAGAAATTAAAGTCCCTCCACGTAGACTGGACACTCTTGCCAAAATGATTCAATAAATATTGAAAACAATTTTCAAAATCTTACTCACTTGACACTTACTTATAAATATACAAGGAGAAATGAAATATCTAAGAGTGAAATATTGAAGATGATAACAGATTTTGGCGCGACACGCGCGCGCGCGTACCCCGTGTCCCACTCAACAATTATCATCAGTTCGTTCCGATTTCAAATTTGGCGCCGATTTTCAAAAGTTTGGCGAAGCCGGGAAAGATTGCGATTACAATTAAAATATCGTAGAAAATATCAAAATACATTATTTTTCGCTTCAAAGGGTATAATTTGGTAATCATCAATAAAGATCGCCGTGAATTACTTACGAAATATCACGCGAATTGTCAGAGATTGTTTACAAACAAAAACCTTCTACAAACAACCCGTCAAGCGGACTCAATACCCACAATCCATCGCGTGACACATGCGCACATCAATCGCGCAGTGCTAGATTGAGAAATCTGGAGAAAGGACAGAGAATAAACTCGACCCTGGACGGTCATCGAGAGAGGTTCATTCGACATTTTACCGATGTTACACTTTGATATTGTCGTAGAAATCCATCTACGGGACGAATCGGGGAGGACGTGTTTTATTTAAGGAGAAATCTGGCTCAAACATTGCCTTTATCTGGTAATTTTCGCCATTTGAATATTTTATGCAAATGAGGCGGAAGTGATTGTTAGGTGGCGCTGATCGACCGGAACCACGTGTATGTTGATGGAGAATCAAAACAAAACAAATTGATATGTAGACGTTTGTCATTCGTTCTGATGAATGAGTCGGCATGAGGTAACCGTATACTTTGCCTGGCGTTTCGATGAGCTTCTATGTGAGACCGCATAAGATAGTACACAATAATATATGCAATTTTATAATTGAACGTAAATAAGAAGTTATCAAAAACTTATTTTAGGCACCAAGAAATTTTATTTGAATTGGTTTACTTAACTAATTGGACGGTTGAATATAGTTGTCTCAATCAATATGAGTATCGTGGATGTTAAAACTCCGCCACAATTCACCCGCGCCGGTGAATTTTCATGTCATGTTGTTGGGACCACTGCCCCGGCTGAAAATTTAATGGCTGTGTCATCTGGAGGAGATGTGAAAGGTGACGTTTTTAAAAGAGCTGAAAATGGTCGAGATCGAGTTGCTGATAAGGGTGGAAATTTGCGCGGAAGAAAAAGATTTAACTCGCTGTATTTCGCTCAGAGAGGTGGCTGTGCAAGACGCAGGAGTCGTCACAACAGTGAGAAAATAGTACTTCCGACGAAATTCCTGCTCGGCGGGAACATAAGTGATCCGCTAAATCTGAATAGTTTAACTAGTGAGGATCCGAACGAGAAAACTCCGGTTTCTTCTCCACTTCCGACTCCGATGCATCGACGCGAACAGGAAATAGACGTCATTATTCCTCCAAATATTACAGATCCTTTGAACTTGAATTCAGGTGAAGATATCGATTTCGTTTCTCCAAAATCACACAAGCGAAAACGTAACAAACACAAACGCCGCAGCGCCGATGGAACTTTTCCAATAGCCCCGGAAAACCCGGCGCTGAAGATCGAAAATGAGTCTCACATAACACAACCAATTTCAGTCGATGTTAACGCAGAGACCGAGAAACCGGTGGCTGTTATTCCCCCGAAAGCATTACCCATACACAAAACTAAAATCGAGGACCAGATTGTTTCACCTGTGATACCGCAAATATCTCCGAAAAGTCGGAAACGAAAGCGCCAAACAAGCGAATGCCGAACGGAGCCAAACGCGAAGGAAGCGACTACTTCACAGAAGGATACCAACAATGCAGTGAAAGGGGTGGATGAGATCGTGTCACCAGTCGAATGCACAACTAAGTTTAAACGGCAACAGAGTCACATTCATACACCGGGGAAACAGTTACAAAGACAACGTAGTAACGATCACAAGAAAAAATTCATTTACGGCAACTATAATCGATATTACGGTTATCGTAATCCTAATATGGATGAAGATCACAGACTACATTGTTTGAAACCGGAGTGGATTTTGGATAAAGATGTTCTCGATATTGGTTGCAACGTCGGCCACGTCACGTTGGAGATTGCACGGAAATTTTCACCACGGAAAATTGTTGGTTTGGATATCGATCCGAATTTGATAGCAGCTGCTCGTAAGAACATTCGACACTATCTGTCTGCGGAGATAGCGGCGAAAGGGAAATATCCTGATTCGATGTCATCAACATACGGACCAATTGTTTCCAAGAGATTACCAGAAAATAAAACAGATGATAAAATGTTGAATAATGTTAGATTTTCACAGGTAAGAAAGCATGGTAACAATCCAATAGGGCGGCATATTATAATGTTCTAAACATTACAAAAAAGAGATAACCTGAAATAAGAAAATGCTTTTATTTCATATAAAGCTAAACTGAAAATTGATTATTGATATATCTTTAAAAAAATATAATTCTAAGATGAGAGTTATTGAATAGAATTTGTAAAATGGTCTTGTAAAAGCCATGGAGGCAAAATGTTCTCGTGTTGTTGCAAGAGACGAAGATTTGATTTGACTTGTTCTGAAGATGGCGCTATAATCAGTGTTGAAATTGTTTCAGAAGGAACACATATTTAGTTCTGGAAATGAAGATGCTTTAAATGACTTGCCCTTGGATTGTCACGTGAATGATTCCTGAGACGATCTGTTACAAGTCTGCATCTCATTTTCTCGGTTAGCGCATTGTCTAAGGTAGGCCTACAATATATAATGTGCAGGCCATACCCTTAGGTTTCAAGATTTTTATAGTGTTGTTAATGCATTTGCATTTGCATACCCCTGGGTGACTTAACACTCGTTGGTTGGCACAGGGAAATGTTCTCAGGTTGGCAATATGATAATATCAGGGGCATTTGGAAAATTGAGCCTAGCATGGGATAAATGAGTCTGCTACAATTTTTTTTTGTTGGTAGCAAATGTAGTAATAATACGTGTGGCTCAAGATTTTGTTCCCAATTTGTTGGGCTGCTGTGTGCCGCAAAGTATTTTGCCAATATATTTATGTTTTCCAATTTCTCATTTTAGGCAAATTTTGTTCCCGAATCGGATGAATTGTTAGAATTGGCCAAAGAGGAATATGACGTCATATTGGCATTCAGTTTGACGAAATGGATGCACCTGCACCATGGCGACGGCGGACTTAAACGTGCCTTCAAACGTATGTTTAAACAACTTCGTCCAGGAGGTATTCTTCTGTTGGAACCTCAGTCATGGTCATCTTACAAAAAGAAAAAGAACCTTACAGTAAGTCAGGTCATCCATTAATAATATTCAGCATAGTATGGATAAGTCAAACAAAATTTGAAGTCATAGTTCAATTCTAAATTCTAAGAAATCTCTGAAAAAAATCTAATTTTCTCATGTAATCACACTATGTATACTCGACTGTACGATCGAAATTGATTTTTCGGGTCGACATACCTACTTTCTGTCTTATGTTTCCAGCCCTGTACATACATTCCTCACCTGATAGCTTGATTCAATGGAGTATCCGACAAAATATTATATTGAAAAAATTAAGCAAACATCTGTCAGTAGCCTAGCTTTATCAATATATATTTGTCATCTCTTTCATAAAATTGTTCAACTTTCAGGGCAAATATTTGATTGGCCCCCGTTCCCCGTGGATCTTCTTTGTGAAGGGAGATTTAAAAACTTAGATTTTTGGTTGTTTTTCAGGATAGCATCTTAAATATGTTCAAAAGTATCAAATTTCATCCCGATCAGTTTACTAAGTATTTATTGTCCAGTGAGGTTGGATTCTCAACTTGTCAGTTACTTGATGTGCCATTCAATAAATCTAAAGGTAAGTTTAAACAGATAAATCTCTTAACTACATCATAAATTAATGCTTCTCCGCTGCAATTAAGTCTGAATTTTTGGAAATCTGAATAACACCGGGTTCGACTGTCAACCACTTGCTATGTAGGGGGTGATAATTTAGTTTCCATCATGTCTCTTACCTGTTATTTCCAGATTGTACTTAATACTTAGTTTTGTCTATGAAAACGACCACACAGGTATCTCTTTCTTCATCATGCCAATTTTCTGTGACCGAAGGAAATGAAACTTGGTATCAATAATCTGTGGGCCAAGGCCTTTAAAGTTACAGAGCCGTTTTTCTGATTAATCCCTATAGGTGGCACACCACAGGGGTTTTTCAAAATTTCTTTAAATCACTACTCGTCCTACAGTTATGATGAGATCACAATGAAACTTGTTACGAATGATCTGTGGGCCAAGGCCTAAAAAGTTACAGAGCCATTTTTCAGATTCATCACCTAGGTGGCGCTACACAGAGGTTTTTCAATATTTCTTTAAATTGCTTCTAGTCCTACATTTATGACCGGATCAAAATGAAACTGTTTGTCTGTTTATGTTGGACACATTTGAGTTTTGGTGGGACTGCTGTATAACACAGCAGAGCTATATTAGCCCAGAGGCTGCTTGTTCAGAACCCAAAGAGTGACCAGAACGTCCGGTGTAATGTAGATTGTGCCATGTGTTGTCAATTTGATAATCACCTGACTGTACCCACTCAATTTCAATTTAACAGTAGATGAAGACAGTTTGAATTAAACTCTGATGTATTTTTATGTTTCAGGATTTAGACGACCAATTCAGATGTATACAAAATCGGCAAAACAGCCAAGTTCAACGACAACAAACAGTGGTGAACATGAGACAATGACTTTGGGTGAACATGTGCTGGAACCTGAGTCAAATAATCAGACATCATCTACTGCCAACTCAAGTGCCAATAAGAGTAGCGAATGTTTAAAAAGTCTAACTGTGACTGATACTCATATTAAACCACCAGAGACTGGTGGAGAGAACAGTGCACTGAACTTAGATATGAAAGACAGTGGCTCGGAACCAGTAACTGAAATTACCAATAGTGATTCGAATACGTTAGATACTTGTCAAACGACTGATATGAATTGTGAAAATGCTTCTGTTAATAATGTGGCAGCAGAAAATGTGATAGTTACAAATTCTGTGTGAAAAAGGTTATCATTTGTGAGGGTGCTTAATACACCAGTACGTTTATGTGCATTGGTAGAGCTGTCTACTCTTAAACCAAAAAACTTGTTGTTGTAAAAATATTTCTTAGTTAGATAAATCTTGTTACGCTTTGAGATGGATTTCGTGAAAAAGATGAAGCAAAATTGTTGGGAGTTGCTGTTTCAATTCATAAAAGTTTGATAAACCTACTAGCAACTTACAGTATACAGTCAAACCTGGTAAATTCGAATTGGTTTTATTTGGATTTTTACATGATTAAACCTAAAATTTCCATTTGTTACTACATTTGAAGTGATACTGTTATTTGGATTTTGTTTGATTTGTACTATATTTGTAGTCCCTAATGATTCCAATTAAGCGGGTTTGACTGTACATGTATGTAATTCACAGTTTAGAGATAATCTTTTTTTGTGAAACTGCCCCATTAAGTCACATTCAAATGATAATAACGTTGTATTAGCCATTTTGTGCACCACTTCCCACATACAATTAGTTGTTTTTATAAAGCATGCATGGAATATTTATATTAAGGCAGCTACTTTTGCTTTGGGACCACCATTATTTAAGCAGGCTAGAGAAAAAATGTTTGGGATTTTTTAAGATACTGTAAGATGTCTCCTTGTCACTTATATCATTTAAAGTTTAAGAAACTACCGGTAATTATTGTGCCATTTATCTGAATAGTACTTAATTTCAAGTTTGCAACCTTATGTAAGAACGCAGTACTGTTTTACTAAGTACCAGTACATACGTCTTTATTCAGTATATAGCAATTGTACATGACGTCAATTCTCTGTATATCGATGATTCATAAATTTGATACATCCATGTGCCAACAAGCCATTGGGTATTTGACTACAGTTGACTAATTAATGTACATGGTATGCTGAAGTTAGCAAATCTTATTCAGTGAACAGTCACATAACTTGGTAGAATCTTTGCCAGTGTGCCTTCCTGTACACTCTTGAGTTCACCATTTTACAAACTGTTGTATGCACAAGTAGTTTCTCGTCATTGTTTGGGTGTAAAATAAATCTCAACCCAAGTAGTAAAATAGAGCCTATGATATTTACGATGTTGAATGGAAAGTATTGGACAAATTTGTGTACTTTCATTCTATGGTGACCCCCCTCCGCTAAGGGGAATCATGTTTGCTTGTACATAACAATTTCCATCACTTACCGGTAATTGCATGCAGTGTTGGACCACAAGTTCCCTTATCTTTGCTGGATGCAAAACTCTCATAATTACAACTTAGTAGAACTGAGTGAGTTCAGTAAGAATAGAAATATTTTCATGTACCGGTATTCGCAGAGGGTGTGAACTCATTGACAATAAATAGTTAATTCATTGTGCCAAAGCACGAATGGGGTGCATCATGTAAAAACTTCATCATTCAAATTTTGCATTCCAATTGCTTATTCGTATTGTATCAATTGCTTTCATTTTAATCAGATGCATGTGAATTCCCCAAAATGCGCTTTAGTTATGCAAAAGACATTCTTTTCTACCCTTTACCAGCATTTAAGAATCAACATGAGAAGATGTTTCTAAAGAAAATAGTTCAGTGTATTATGCATAAAGTCAGATCGTATATGATCTTTGTGTAAATTTGGCTCATACATATCCGACTCTTACCCTCATGTTACTGTATTTTACTTCTGCCTCATTATTGAATTTTTTACTGGAACTGCCTTAAAATGTAGAGGAAGCATGAATTACGCAAATATACAGTCACACTTCTTTTAAATACCGTCTAGCGGTTCACAAACTTTGGCATTATAATATATTGTGTAGTTTTATGAAGGGGTATCAAAAGGGGAGGTATGAATCAACATTGGGGAATGTACTGTATGCATGTAATAACCTCTTGAAGTGATGACTAAAATTCCTGAGTATTTGCCACAGACCTGTCACCTCACTGTAAAATCTGTGATAATTAGGTAGATGTTGACCATTTGGGAATTAGATTTAAAAAATACATTGATTGTGTCATGAGCAAACGAACCACTAAAATATTACCATTATCAACTTTGTCAAATCATCCAAAAATAAAGGACATAAATCCACCAGTGGAAGGAACTTTAAAGAAACATCGGTTTCAAGAGGTCTACAATGTCAAGTTTATTATAAATTAAAAGAGGTATTTTAAAGAGGTATGACTATATGATGATTAGATCATAAATCATTAAAAAGTTAATGTAGATGTTACTTGTATATTGCAACCCAGATGAGAATGCTTTGTCAGTTGGTGCATTTTTATTTAGAATTTTAACTTTGCAAGGATGAAGAGACTTTAAAAAGGCTGTGCTACCTGATTTATTGGGATGAGTTGTGCTAACGATCATTTGACTCTAATTTTAGTGTACCCCTGTTTCTGTCCAGTAAATTACTGAGGCTTCTAGTTCACTGTAGGACTACTGTTATTTAAAAAGATTGATTATTGAAAATAAACAGCATATAATATTGATTGATTAACATCTGAAACATGTAGTGCAACTGTACTCTGAAAGTTACCTCAAACCCTGTTTTGACTAGAAAGTATTTTTCAATAAGGCTCATGTTGATACATGTATGTTTATAGAATAATGATGAGTATTTGAAGTGTAACGCATTTTTAAATACGCATTTATGAAATTGTATGTACATGTATTTTTGTTGCGATTACTTATGAAGCATTTGTTCTTTTTTCTGGGTTGCAGATTATTTTCATATAAAAAACCATTATTGGCTGTGGAATTAAATAAAGAAACATTTATAGTTTCAAAGCATTTCGAATTGTTGTAGTTTATGGGATGTAGTTAAGCTGGATCAATCTTCCCATCTTGTGTCTACATCTGGTGTGTCATTTTTGAACTTGATAAATCTAAATTTATCTCCTAAATGAATACACTTTGGAGGATTCAACTTGGGATTTTTGTTTTGCTTAGTTATCAAATTTTAAATATTGGGCAATAGGACCCCGATTGGAGCCTTTTTCATTATGCCCTAGCCCTTAGCAGCTTAGACGCCGAGTGCAATTCCTGGAAATATTATGCTAATTGGAATAGTCGACCAATCGGCGACCGCCTTGATGACGTAAAATCTGGGAAGTTAATAAACATGGAAGTGCTTGTTTGACGTTTCCTGAAAAAACCAGCTGATCAAAATGAGGACTTATGCGCCAGATTCAAGGTAGATTTTGAATTTCTAGGTTGATTTTGACGGTCTTTATTTATGATAAAAGTTTGACCATGCTAAACGCTTACAAAAGTCAACCAACGATGCATCTGATCGCGAAACACAGCAAGAAATGTCATGTGAATAGTCTGTGTTAATTCCCTTTCCAATTCCAGGATTTTGTGTGGGTTGTTCTAGTAAAAGTCCTCTATGTGTGATCTACTTATTCTAACTGATCTTTTAAAGTTTGATTATCCTCAATATCACAATAATTTTCACTTAGGCCTAGGCCTATTTGAACAACAGTAGTGATGCCAAACCACAGCAAAAAAGGCAAAAAAGACTGTGTGTAGTCGATGTTTAGTTGTTGAGCATGATAGGCCTCTAGCGTTTGAACAGAGTTAGGCTATCATGGTATCTTTAATTTTGCCATAACATTCTTGTCAATACTTGCTGCTTCTCGGCCCTCCGAAATCAGAAAGGTCTTGACCGAAAGTAAAAGTAATTAGGCCCCTAAACAGATTTCTAGACTATGAGGTTTGTGCTCTGACTCGGCAGTTGAGAGAAGGCCGCAATTGGTAGCATCAGGCCTCCAACTGATGGCAGCTCTGCCCATATAAAACAAGTTAGTATCCTGAAGTGTGAATATCTGATCATCTATGTCAGTCAATCTGTCCAATACATGCTTTCATTCCATCCTTCACCAGGGAAACCTTGTTCTTTTTGAGTTTGACGACCACCCAATAGGCCAACATCTCTGTAGTATAGGCCTAGGTCCTGGAGCAAATCTCCTTAAAATATATCAGGTCTTGTTCTAGTTGACAGTTTGCCCAAATAACTCCTGACTGATCAATAGTAGGCCTTCCATATTTTCTGAGATTCTCTATACAAAATGTACTGTTGCTTTGACATGTATTCTGACTGGGTGAGAGAAAAAGATGTTTGAGTTTGAGTAGGACAGCCACTAGAATTAGGCCTAGTTTACCATAGTTATGGCATAACTGGAACGACCGGCTTCTCCTGTTGCATTAGTTAGGCCTCTGGTCACAGCCTTTAATTTGTGTTGGTCAATCCACATTTCACCGGTTTCCCATCTTAGATGACATCCAAAAAGTAGTTTCTTTGTTGTTCTTTTCCTTCATCTTGAACTGACTTGCATAATCTTTCTTCAGGAGTGGTGTGTCTTTCAGTTCTCCTTCTTCTTCCATATACTGAGCTGGGCTCTTGACAGAGCGTAATTAGCTCAACCGAGCTCTTAACACGTTCACCGGAAAACCTGCGTTACTAATGCCGACCACGAGGCTCGAACCCGCGATCTCCCAAGTACAGACCGAGCAGTGAGGGTGTTACCACGCCTTAGACCACTCGGCCACATGTACACGTTCTAATCTAATAACTCTTCAACCGGTAGATTCAATGAAGTTCTCTGGTCCAGCTGGGTTACACCGACACATTTAATACACACACAATGTACTATAATCTCTTGATTAACTCAGAATGATAGCATCAGTGATAACCAATCACAATATTCCACAGTTCTTCACTGTAAAATGAATGTTGCATAATTTTTGCTGTTCAACAAAACAAATATTGATCTCGAATCTATGGCCAAATCGAACTAAAATAATCCAAATTGTGAAGTCTCCTTGTATTTCCAGCTCCTGTGTCCATTACCTCTTGAAGTCTGAATGTCATATGCACTATCATGAACAGGGGTGCCATGACTCTGTCAGTCAGCAGTTTGTCAAATCATTCAAGCTTATTCAAGTATGAAGTTAATGCTTTAGCCTAAGTGAGAATGACACTTCATATTGCATTCTGTTATACTCATGTTCAATAATACAGACATACCTGTAGTCTATAATAGCAATGCAATCATTTTAGTACTAATCACAATAATTAACTCATCATAGATGACAAAATTTTGTTGGAATGATTATATTTTCATCTTGATAATAATCATATGAGGCCTATAAGCCACCTAGACTGTACTAGCCTAAATGAAAAACTCTCATATCATGCAAGGCTGTAAGAACACTGCATGAAATTTGCAGTGGCCATTTAATATCAAATCTCTAATTTTGCCAAAATGTTGGTTAAACGTTTAAAGCTTAGAAAAGACAACTCTGGATACTGCTGCTCTTATGGCCCTGAATGTAACCAGGGAGTCTCCCTGCGGTTAGTCATCGAATAACTTAAATCCACCACATATTTCACCAGTGAAATTTGCCAGTGAATGAGATCCGTCAAGAAATTATCATTTACTGGATGAATGCTGGTATTGTCCAAATTACCACTTCCAAAATAGATACAAGATGAAAATTGTAGGCCCAATGATTTGATGGAGATATAGGCCTATGCCTGTAGTGTAAAATTTTATGAACCAATATTCAACAGTGGCACTTCAACACCCCACATTTATTCTAATTATCTATCAAATTTTCTTACTCTCTTTTTTGCATTCTCACTAGTTTGATTGCTGTACATTTGAATTGACCCTTTAATACAATTTCAAATTTCCAATTGTCTTAAATAGGGGCCTACACTTAGATTTGACGTTTAACTTAGGAACCAGAAACTCATCAGTTCTATGTTGAAGGGAGATCCGGTTTTGAATATCAAATTGTTGGTGACAACCAGTACCGAGTTGCATGTTGAAAATATATGAATGTATATCTGTCATTGATGTATAAAGTCTATTGAAATGAATAGGCTGACATTTGATTTTCAAACTACGAAATGTTTTCACAATTTGAAACAATATGAATTCTGGCAATTCAAGCGTGAAATGTTGATTGCTGTCTCTAGACTTTAAACAATTTTTAAGTTAGTTCCCTTAGTTCATCTGATTCTGATTTCACACCAACACTACTGACCATATTTTAAACAAGAAATATTGTTTGAAATCTTCATTAGGTCTCATTGTTGTTATGAGAGACATTGTTCAGTGCGTAGTTGCATTCACGAATATATATTAACCATCCTCTCGCGGCGTGTCATGAAAATCAATAACCACGTTAGCTGTGACGTCGTTGGCAGCAATTTCCTCCTCGCTAGACCGACATAAATTATTCTGCATCTCTACCCAAACCATCATCTATCAGAAACTAAGAATATTACTGCTGCAACAGACTTCACAACAATACTGTTTGAACTGTAGTCTATTTTGGTGGATATTTAAACTCTAGACTTGTTAATAGAAATTTGTGCGATCTAATAATGCTTATTACGCGCTCATAAGAACAAGTTTTTCGTTTTCGTGTCAGAAATTTTTAATTTATGGAATTCGCTTCTTCCTCAGTGTAATTCGAAAGAAGATGATACACTAGATCGTATTCGAACAAGACTTACTGCTGCAGCTCTCATAGGATTTATTAGTTACATATATTTTTGTATGTCTATTGAATTGTTGGATTATTATTATTGATTATTGGTGCGATAATATGAAGGTGAAAGTCTACCTATATTTTTATCTATTTTATAGTTTTCTTATTACTTCTAATTATGTGTTGATTGTTTGTTTTTAATTTGGAATAATCTGTTCACTGTGTCTTTCTCATCTCGACCGTACCGAAGACAGGGTATGGACAGTGAAGGAAATTTTTTATCCAAGATGTCCGGTCATCAATTACCATATTTGATGACAACGAAAGTTCATACCGCAGTCATGCACGATTTTCAGATCTGACCAAATTTCTTCTATATTTCAGGTGATTGGCTGAATAATTTTTTTAAATCAGTTATTGTGACAATCAGGTATGTAGGTTATGTCTGTGAATCAGTGGAAAATCATTGAGATTTCTTCTACATATGTATAGCTAGATCTCTGTCCTGAAAACTTCGCCCTATGAGAAATATTTGATAATTTTCTGGTCAGTCACGATTCATCATAGCACAAGTACTTATGATAATCTACTCACAATTTGCATTACATAATTTCTATCGCTGTGTAATACATTAATGCTGATAAAATATCGGTATGGATTTTTTGCCCATTTGATG
>JAYMFW010180914.1:0-15711 GCA_036785005.1 Tubulanus punctatus
GTTGATGGTTAGAATGACCTGTTTATCAAAAAACCAGAAGTACTGACTCGTGCCAGGATCCAGGGATCATCCTATTTTTACATTCTGCAGCGAGCTCTCTGTGCAAAATTAAAGTGGCAGCATTACTGAACGTGTGAAGTCTACCATTTATGTGGCTCCATCTATCCAAGGCATAATGACACTCCAAAATTCCTGCAGATTTACTTTGTTACAAATATGGATGACCAAGCCCAGCACCGACTAAATACTGACCAGAAGACTGAGATTTCCAGTTGATCTAAAAAATGTGAATGATTTGAACCGAGGAGAGTACAGAAGTCGTTTCAATGGGAAGGTAGCGGCATATGTTTGGGCTGACAAAAAGCCTATACACTTGATTTCTACAGCTCATGTAGGTGATGATGACACTACAGTGCTTAGATACATAGCTGCTGAGGGTGGAGGAGTGCCTGTAAACTGTCCAGCTGTAGTGAAAAGGTACAACCAACATATGGGAGGAGTCGATGTGAATGACCAGCATACGAAATTGATGAAATGTCGCCGACACTACAAGTGGCCACGCCGCCTCATGGTCAAATTCATGCTCTGGGCCATTTACAATGCTTATGTTATAATGAGAAAGACAAATTCCCCTGAACAGAGACAATACACATTCCATGACTTTGTGAATGAATTGTGTCACAACTTAGTTAGTAGTCATATGCTCGACCGTGGCGCGCAAGCTATCGGACATCGTAGACCGGCTGTGAATGAGCCCCAGCGTCTTGACAATGTGGGGCCTCATATTCCTGAAAGGGCTGCAAATGCTACAACTAACAAAAAGTCCCCGCGTGTCAACTGGTGTAAAACCGGGCTATAACCAGATTATCAGGATCCAACCGACGACCGGGATATTAGTCTAATTTAGTCATCCTTGGCGGGACCGAACCGACTGTAATTGTGGAGTTGTAATACTTGAATCATAAGTTAAGAAATTTGATTTTGATGAATCAAACAATATCAAGGAGTAGAGTAATTATGATTTTTTATAAATTGGAAATCTCTTACGGCAAGAACTCTCATTTTGGAAATGCAATCGATAAGCGTCGTACTTGGTGAACGGAAGGTAGGTTATAGTTAAATTTTTAGATTTTTTATTGAGGGAGACCAATAGCAAAATATATTCAGAATGTTTGGAATCTCATAGAGATATTTAGAATATGTGAAGACCAGTTGAAGTATTAGAACAGTACATAATGTTTAGAACAGTATGATTTATAATTAGAATAGAAATACAAGAATCAGTGCGACTCCTCGAGTGAGAATTCTTCTAATCATAATAAATGTTTAGTAATCTTATTGTCATAACTCCACAAGTTGACTTTTGTTATCTTTGCGGGAATTTAGGCCAGTTTTATCGCTCTCCCACACAAGAAGTATGCACACTATTTACCAAGAATAAGTCCTAAAAAGTCCCCGCGTGTCAACTGGTGCAGTAAAACCCGGTCTATAACCAGATTATCGGGATTGAACTGACGACCGGGAAATTAGTCTAATTTTGTCATCCTTGTCGGGACCTAACCGACTGTAATTGTGGAGTTGTAATACTTGAATCATATGTTAAGAAATTTTATTTTGATGAATCAAACAATATCAAGGAGTAGAGTAATTACGTTTTTTTATAAACTGATGATATTTTATTGTTGAATTATTTTTGTCTCCCTCAAGTGTATATTTAGCGTGATGGATATCATAATTAGATATCGGTCGAAATTTTTTAAACTGGAATTCCAATTCTACATAGACGATGTAGTTATTTTTATATTGGAAATTAAATTCTAGACGTTAGTTTTCCTCAAAGAGTGAGTTTTTGGTGTTTCCTAAGTAGATTTTGAAAACCATTTTTATGATATTAAGATCTGGGGCGATGGTCAACATGCAAGACCTCGGTGATTTAGGAGCTAGTGCTGGAGATGGGACCTCGAACACTGGCATGTCCCAGTTATTAACAACTTTCCAAACTTTGATTAGAGAGGGATCCAACCCAGCGATGAACATCCCAAAATATAGCGGTCGCCGTGGGACCATCAGTTTCAGGTCATGGCTAAAACAATATAAATACATTTCAAAAATTAAACGTTGGACTGATCAGCAGCAGATCAAATTTATCTATTTTTATCTAGAAGGCCCTGCCCATCGCTTTTACGATGACTTAGTCATATCCCCTACTTTTACTTTTGCCGATGTCAAGCTATCATTTAAAAACCAATTCGAAAAAGCTTAGGCTACTTTCGATTTGGGGCAGGATTTTGTCTTGTTACAGCAAAAACCTAATGACACAATCGATGAATTTCAGGCGAGGATCGATGCGATGGGCCTGAAATTAACCAATTCCGATTCGGACCGGCTCCTGGCTTTTATTAATGGCCTAATGAACCCTGAAATGGAGGAGCACGTTTTAAAAATGCGTCCGACAACATAAGCCGAAGGTGTCAAACATGCCCGAACCATAGAAAGATTTTTATAAAAACATAAAACACCTCGGGTAAGCCAGGTACAGAACGAGTCGAATGAACAGTTAGTAAAATGCATGTCCGATATTCGAGACATGTTCACACAACTTTTGGGTTCACGTCAAGGTGCTGACCAGGTCGATAATCATGCAATGCCGTCCCGCAACTAAAATTTCAATTCAAACCGTAGTAATAATTTTGATCATAGGCAAGGGAACTTTGGGCAGGCACCCAGCTATCGCAATGATCGTCAAAGGAAAAGGTGGCAATCACAAGGTTCGCAGCCACGAGTAACCGTCCCTATGGGCAAAATAGGTCATGGGCCAACCAGCCTCGCACGAGACAGAATGGGTGCTGTGATTTCTGTGGTGAGCCGGCACACTTTTACAGATTTTGTCCGCGTCACCGTGATCCGTCACCGGGATACACTAGTAACAGGGATCGAACCTATAATCAGGGAAAGTTTCAGCGCCAGCAAGCAGGGGACAGCTTGCCGAAGGGCAATTCAACCAGATCCAAAGCACAAGGAGGTCCCCGATAAATTATAACGATAGAGAGAGTCACCTGTCGAAAAGGCTACATGCCGATATTTATAGAGTCCGTGATCCAGTTAATGAGAATAATCGGCCCGAAAGGAAATATGTCCGCTTTAATCTGGTAGATAATGATTTAGCTAATCATTTAAAAGAAACGAATAAAATGTGTCAATGTGCAGATAATATGGGGTGTATTTGCGACCGTCTGGAGTCGTATAAACGATTTATGGCCCCTACGAAACTGACTAACAATAAGCCCGGCAAAGAATGTATGTCAGCGATGGGTTTCAATGAAAATGATTTATTCAATGCAAACGTAGATTGTGAAAGAGATGAAAATATAACCAGAAATTCAACTGAAGATGATAGAAGGCATTATCAAATAACTAGTTGAGGCAATCACAATGATGCGAAGTATAAATTTCATAAATGTACTGATTGTAAGTATGATGTTAAAGGCGATTGTGTGAATGAA
Source organism: Tubulanus punctatus (assembly GCA_036785005.1). Lineage (NCBI taxonomy): Eukaryota > Metazoa > Nemertea > Palaeonemertea > Tubulaniformes > Tubulanidae > Tubulanus > Tubulanus punctatus. The sequence continues at coordinate 3,504 of JAYMFW010180914.1, forward strand.
AAAGGTTCTGATAATGAGTGATAAGAGTAATGATAAGCAGAATAGTAATGATAAGTATAAATATAGTGATGATAAGATCCGTCACCGGGATACACTAGTAATAGGGATCGAACCTATAATCAGGGAAAGTTTCAGCGCCAGCAAGCAGGGGACAGCTTGCCGAAGGGCAATTCAACCAGATCCAAAGCACAAGGAGGTCCCCGATAAATTATAACGATAGAGAGAGTCACCTGTCGAAAAGGCTACATGCCGATATTTATAGAGTCCGTGATCCGGTTAATGAGAATAATCGGCCCGAAAGGAAATATGTCCGCTTTAATCTGGTAGATAATGATTTAGCTAATCATTTAGAAGAAACGAATAAAATGTGTCAATGTGCAGATAATATGGGGTGTATTTGCGTCCGTCTGGAGTCGTATAAACGATTTATGGCCCCTACGAAACTGACTAACAATAAGCCCGGCAAAGAATGCATGTCAGCGATGGGTTTCAATGAAAATGATTTATTCAATGCAAACGTAGATTGTGAAAGAGATGAAAATATAACCAGAAATTCAACTGAAGATGATAGAAGGCATTATCGAATAACTAGTTGAGGCAATCACAATGATGCGAAGTATAAATTTCATAAATGTACTGTTTGTAAGTATGATGTTAAAGGCGATTGTGTGAATGAAAAAGGTTCTGATAATGAGTGGTAAGAGTAATGATAAGCAGAATAGTAATGATAAGTATAAATATAGTGATGATAAGAAGAGTAACGATAGAAATACCCCAAAGGATGACAGTTAATTATAATTTTCTGGATGAAGCAAAAACTTCGCCTAATTACTCATGTATATAGAGACGTGGAAAATTGGATAAGATCTTGTCACCAATGTTGCGCGAAGAAAAATCCGCCGAAACCAGTCAAGGTGCCTTTACTGCCGATTGGGCTTAGTCATCCATTTGATATAGTAGCGATGGACATTTTAGTTATCGTCGACCTTATGACCAAATGGCCCGAGGCTTATGCTCTACCGAATCAAGAAGCGTTAACTATCGCTCGGGTTATTTTCGAAGAAATTCTTACCTATCGTGGCCCACCTAGGGTTTTTGTTTCGGACAGGGGTAAGTATTTCATGTCAGCATTAGTCAGTAAATTGTGTCGACTGTTCAATACATTACAGGCACGTACGTCTGCTTACCATCCTCGTGGAAATGCTTGTTGTGAGAGATTTAATAAATCCCTGCGCAAAATGACATATTTTATGTAGAGAAAATCCTCCGCCATCGTAAGCTGAAGGGAAAGTACCAGTATAAGATACGTTGGCCGGGCTACAAAGCGCCGATGACACATGGGAGCCCTCAGAAAACCTTTCAGCGATCATTTTGAGAAATTATTGGTCAAAAGCGAGGAAGTTGTAGCTTGAATTCTCCTTATTCTGGTGATAAACTATGCAAACCTAGTCAGATGTATCAGTATTGTATTTTTCATTTATGGTAGTACCATAAATAATCACGGAAAGTGATAAAAATGTTGTATATTGATGTGTAATAGTGTTCTTCATGTATTCCTGCTGTTGATATGGATTAGATATAATGAATTTACGTGTATATGTTTTTATGTGGTCAGGACCTGGTCTTGTGAGGACAGGTAGTGATCTACTTTTTCTATTGGGGGTATACATTAAACACCCTCGATAAGTGTATATGAATTGATCTGGAAGTTAAGGTATAATTTCATATATCCAGAAAATGGATGTGACAATGGTCATATGAATTTCCAGGAAATGGATTTCCAAAAGAAGATTTCCAGGAAATGGATTTCAAAAAAGAAGATTTTTCAGGAATGTCTTCTTTCGCCTCGGTGGAGTGCAGGATGGCGATAGTTACTGGATGGATACCTTTGTCGTCCCATGGGCCCAAGTTGACCTTGGATTAGGAGGAAAATTTCATTGTAATGACCGAAGTTGTTGCTACTTAGCAGGCGCAATGGACAGGCTAGAAACCTTACGGTTAAATACGCTACGATGGGTCATGACGAATTGAGAACACATGAGATTGATGATCCCCACCGTTAGAACGGAACGACGTTCTAAGAGAGGGGCGTAGAACTTTATTGGGTCCATTTACAAGTCCTTGTTTTGATTGGCCACGGAGGATGAAGTCAATAAAATATTGGCGCATGTCGACACGGTCGAAAAGGCCGAAAAAATTAGACTACACTTTCATTGTTAAGTTATCAACCAGTTTTTGTCCTACGTAAAACAGCTGATGATCGATTTGCAAAAAAAAATGCAAATAAGGCACAGGAATGTAATCAACAAAGACTTATGGCGGAACAAGCAGCGATTAGAGCATTAGCCCATAATGTCACTAGGAATCTCAGAGATACTTTCAAGGTCTTCAGCATAATGATTAGTAAGGTCGTTATGTATTTAAAATCTGTAGTTAATTGTGAGAAGTAGTTACGTCTGCATGGGTCGAGGCTGCGGAGATTCTAGCTCGAGGCTACCTCCCTTGTGACTTCGTTTCCCCAATTGACATCTGAACGGCCCTTATTCAGGTATCTCAGGAAATTCAGTCCTCTAACCCTTCTTCAAAGTTGCACATATGGATCCTGCTTTTTATTATAGTTATAGGGATATTTGCTACACACGTACGGCAAAGAATATTTACGTTACAGTAAAGATTCCCCTAACCTCTATAGCCTCTTACATCGATGTTTATTCCATAATTGTGTTCCCAATGCCCTTAAACAGATCCATGACCGACGCTTCCAAAGTCGTCCGAATTGAGCCTTATTTCAGGGCAACTCGAGATGGGGGTTTTAACACGACATTTGGTCATGCTATTTATGCTTCTTGTATTGGCACCGACGTAAAGCACTGTCTTTCAATGACAGGTGTACGTTCAATAGACAGACCCAGCTGTGAATTAGCATTGTATTTTGACAAACCTAATAGGGTACATGACCTTTGTACGATTTCTTTTCAGAAGGACGGGATTTATGAAGGGGCCCTAAGTGTTGGTCCAGGAATGTTTATGGCAAGCAGTCGGGATAGAGATTGGACAATGATATGTCCAGGCTCTACCCCAAAAACCGTCCCCAGCTGTTATTTCTGTTTAATTAAGATCAATTGTGGCTGTACATTGCGCAGTAGTGCCTTTTATATACCAGCATGTGTACAAAATTGTGACAAGGTGAGATCGGTTTCTATTTTACACCCTATAAATCTCCCAGTAGTCCACGCCCTTTTCAAACAATCAGATTTAAATTTGATTAAAGGTACGACAGCTCACTTGTCGCAACCCTTGGTAAAGCTCCCTGATTTTAAATTACAAGATGAGTCATGGGTTAATATGGTTGGAAAGTAGGCAAATTTTTCAGCTGATTTGAAGGAAATGGTGGTGAAGTCAAAGACCAGCCAGAAGGTTTTTCTTGCGAAAGCCGATGCACTGAAAAACGCAGCCGACAATCCTTCACATTGGGAAATGGCATCGTCGGATTGTTTGGCCTGTTTGGCTGGCTCTTCATCTGTCAGCATGTTCCTTCATGTTATTCCTTTTGATTTGCTACCACTCAGGAGGAGCTGGAATTTTACTTTGGACTGGAATATTACCACAGGCTCGGGCTACGTGACACTTGGTGATAACAAGGTAGTTTTAGGCGTACAGAATATCACTGATCTTGAACAGGAATTGGATTCGTTGTCGTGGTTAATCCTTACTTCTATTGGACTTGATACTGTGTTTTTCATAATAATAATCGCTGGAATTTTCATTTTGGTTTTCCGCCCATTTATGTGTGCTTACTTAGACGGATGAGACACAGTCTGCCTGCATCTTGTTGTTGTGCTGTAGTGGAAAAATCGCCTGTACAGTTATTGTTAAGGTTAAGGAATGGCATGGCCCAAATTGATTTGGAACTTTTGAAACTTTCTGGTTGTGCTTCTGCCGGTACAGTAGATATTCCACCACCGACTATGGTATCGTCACAGACACGTTGTGTACTGGCAAAATCAATCCTCAAATGGCCTTTCAAGACTTTTACATGTTCCAATAGCACCTGCTACGATCTTCCGAGATGTTGTAGGTTGCCACTTAATATTAGCTTATTCAATATTAGACAGTTATTACAAGGCCATTATTTTGTCGGTATAGTTGTAGCTTATCGCTATTTTTACAAAGAGTTGTCCTTTCAGGAACCCAACGTCGGATCTGTAGCCATACCTGTAGACACGATGGAATATAATACCCTCCCTCCCTCCGTTCTGACTACAGAAATTGTCATGTCCTCTGGCTCGAGAATTAGGGAAATACATGACACATTAAATCAGGATGGTAATCCCACCGCAGATCGACCATTATTGGTCGCGTCGTTGGCTCCGAATGGAAGGATTATTCCTCGCCGTTCAATGTATCCACAACTAAGATAGGCGCTTGACGCGTGACAGTGTAGTGAAGTCTTGTTGAAAGACGTTATTAATGGTTTACATGGAGTTTGGAATAGAAAATATAATTCTACAAAATGGTTGTATTTAGTAACATATTAACATTAGTGAGGAAAAGGAATTGCATAATTCTAAAATAATTGACCTTGTATATTCTTATAATATATTATTGTATGATATGAGGATACTGCGATTAATTTTTTTTCTATTACAGGTACTCCTGCTGACACTGAAAAGAGTGAGACCAATAAGATGTTGCAGTACAACGACTCTCACCATTCATGTCGAATGTCACGCCACGGAGAGACCAACTCAGGAAATTTGACGATACACGATATATTACGCCGACTGCGGAAGAAAATTGTCATTTCTATAACGCCGACTGCTGAGGATAATTGTCGTTCACATCGTAAGACTGATATTATTATAATCGTATCGGATGATCATGAACAATGATCTTGGACCGGGGGTTCAACCAGAACATCACGTTACGTTAGATGAGTGAATGGATGGATTATGACAATGACGAAAATGAAATAACTCGGTGGATCGAACTGGAAATGGACGTTAAATGAACAGTGATCGCATCATGCGAAAAATTAGTTATGCATTACGCTAAGCAAATGTCTTACAGTCGTCAATGTCACATAGATTCGCGCATCAGATAGACGGCAATGCAGTCAGAATTTTGTTGTTCAGCAATGTTAGTATGGTGCGTGCACGTAGGAACTAAAGCACATGTTGCATAAATATGAACTAAAAGCACATGTTGCGAACAAAATAAGCACATGTTGCATGTGTCAGTGTGTGGACTTGTATCGTCTCGTGGTGCGTCTCCGTCATAGTATAAAGGTTCGTTATCTTGCGTTGTGCTTATATCACAAAACGTTTTTCGTTGTACCTGTATCATTAACTTCTTCGAGAGTTGCCGCTTCGTCAGGTCTCATGAACATTAATTGTGTGTGTCGCGCGGTGTACCTGGACTTGAATTTTAATTATATATCAGTGCGCAAAATTAGTAATGATCGTTTATTATCATGTACGAATATGCGAATAGTTTTGTAATTGTTGTAAGGACAATTGGATGGACGTTTTTACACTAAGTTTCTTGAAGTTTTCTAGACATGTTTCTTTTCTTTCAGGGTGGTGATTTACACAAAATTTCTTTCAGATTACTGTTGCTGCAATTCCAGACGAATTGAGACTAAGTGGGGTGTGATGTTATGCGGGTAGAAATTTAGACAATGAAATGAAGTTGATCATAAGGATCCTTTTATCAACTGTATTAGACCTGACATAAGGCACGTTCTGCAAACAATAGTTAATTTTAGGCTCGTTCCGACAGCTGTGCCTTGAGGATTCCAATTTCCGTAAAAGTTTCAGAAAACAATTTCATTACCATTTTTGAAGCAGACGCCGTAGCTTTCCCGAATTCATAATTATCACATGACAATGGATTTTCCAGATTGTAGATTGGAACAGAAATTCTTTGTTCAATCTAATTACTTTTTTAGCCAGGATATGTTCAGCAGCACCCCACTTGTATCTCAGCACGTGTCGAGTTGCATCTGTCGCCGAAATTATCATTAGAGATAATGAGTTTTTACAAACCTTACGTTCACGCGGTTAGTCTTTGTTTCACGAGAGAATAAGTATCCCTGTCAAAATCATTCGAGAGACACTTCTTGGAACGCTCTCTAGGCGAGAGGTAGCCACGTCTTGGGAAGTTTTCTAGACGAGAACTGGCTAGATTTTGGAACTCTCTCTAGACGAGACACATTTTCGGAAGCACTCTGGACGAGAGCTGGACATACCTTGGAACTCTCTCTAAGCCAGACTTTGGAAATCTCTTTAGGCAAGAACTCTCATTTTGGAAATGCAGTCGATAAGCATCGTACTTGGTGAACGGAAGGTAGGTTATAGTTACATTTTTAGATTTTTTTATTGAGGGAGACCAATGGCAAAATATATTCAGAATGTTTGGAATCTCATAGAGATATTAAGAGTATGTGAAGACCAGTTGAAGTATATTTAGAACAGTACATAATGTTTAGAACAGTATGATATATAATTAGAATAGAAATACAAGATATAGTGTGACTCCTCGAATTAGAATTCTTCTTATCATAATAAATGGTTAGTAATCTTATTGTCGTAACTCCACTAGTTGTTATCTTTGCGCGCCGGGGCCCGGTTTTATAGTCCTGTATCAATTTGATGCTAGGACTTAGAATTTAATGCTAGCATTAAATTTGTCGCTAGCACCAACAAGTTCTAGAGTGGATTTTCAGTTTTATAGTCATCTACTATCCTGATAATCCTAGGGTTAGTATGATGCAATGCAGCCTCTCAAAATGTCGATGGCTAGAAAACGTGCTGCAAATTTTACAGAAGCGGAAAAGAATATTTTGATTGATTCATGCGTGAAAGCAATGCCATTTTGCGTTCAATGTTAAACAACGACGTTATGGTGAGAAAGAAAAATGAGATTTGGAGAGGTATTGCCCCAGCTGTGAACAGCTTGGGAGTCGCTCAGCGGTCAGTAAACGAGTGTAAAACCAAATGGAAACAAATGCAGACCAACGCAAAGAGAGAAAATTCAAAGGTGGCAAAGGAAGAGAGAAAAACAGGTGGTGGACCACCACCTCAAGAAGTGTCAAGAGATCACAAAAAAATTATTGAACTCTTCTCAGGAACTCTTCTCATTTGGCAACAAAATTTGTAAATAATCCTGCAAAAATTAAAATATTGAAACATGAATTCATTTACTTTTGCAAACTGAGGTAAAACTGCTTGTTTTCATGAAGTATATTCTTTTTATTGATTCTGGGTGGTGCATTAATTTTCATAACATTACGAGCATAGAGAGAACATTGTTAGTCTTCAGTGACATACCTCTGTGATCTCACACGGCCTGGCAATTGATGGAATGAAATCCTTTTCTGTTTACGAAGTCAGCCTTGTGGTGTGTAGGGCGGATTACTTTCACGTGAGTACAATCTATGCACCCTATCACACATGGAAAGCCGGCAATATCGTGGAAATTTTAAAATATTCCAATTCTTTCTAATCTTCTTGGCCAACGGATGAATTGGTTTGCAACCCGGCACAATGCTTCAGTCACTCGATGGACAATGAGACTAACGGTTGCTTTACTAATTCCAAAAGTATCGCCTATCACCTCAAAATAAGCTCCACTCGCCAAAAAACGCAAGCACACGAGAATTTGCAGTCTTTTAGATATTGGCAGACCACGTCGATTTTGATGGGTAATCATAAGAGCATCGAGAGTGTCGACTAAAACTTCTACCGATTTTTTGGAAAATCTAAATTTTCCATGGAATTCGTCGTCACTCAGGCTCAGCCACGGATCTTCCAAATGTCGATATTCTTTTATTATCCTCGCGTTATTAAAATCTAAGATGTCTTCCATTTTTCGTGCTAGGATTAGGAAGATATAATTCTACCCAAAGCTAGGTATTAAGGTTAGTGCTAGCGATATCAAAGTTAATGCCAGCACTAACCTTAATACTCAACTATATAACCGAAATACTGCTAGGACTAAAGTTAATGCTAGCATGAAGACACTTAGTCCTAGTATTAAGAGATAATACTCGACTATAAAACCGGCCCCGGGAATTTAGGCCAGTTTTATCGCTCTCCCACACAAGAAGGATGCACACTATTTACCAAGAATAAGTCCTAAAAAGTCCCCGCGTGTCAAAAGTAAGCAAAAAGAAAACGAGGTAATTATGGACCATTCAGTTAATACATATGCAGTGAACTGTTGTTTTTAACCCCCTCCTCCTTACCATACTAGGCCATAAATTTTATCGTAGACTGAACTTACTACTAGCGCTGCGTACATACATATTGATCTCTTAGCTAGAGTACGATTTCATTAAACTTGTACGTCACTAAAGCTGTATATACTACTTAGGTTAAGTTCATACGTCGGACCTTTTGCCGTGTCACGCTTTTGGACTTAGTTTTTTTATGAGGCTGAAATAAAGCATAACACGGCAGAAAAAGTTTGACGTATGAATCACTACCGTATTTTTACTTTACCCCAACTGTTGGTTGAATAACCGCTAAGTCGGTGAGCTTTTAAAAGTGCGACCTGTGCCATGAAAAATTTCCTATTCACACAAACTGATGCCGCGTCGAGCCATTGGAATTCCGTCTCGGAAAAAGTTTGTTGAGAAATTTGGTGCCACATAGCAAAAAGCGTGACGTATGAACTAAACCTTAGACAACTTGTCCTTTTGCTAATGTTTAAGATTGCTTTTTCTATGCAGATAAGTTACACTTTTATGAACTTCAACTTAAAAAATGTTCCTTGTACAACAATTAAATGCATATTGTATTGTTTCAGCAACAACTGACCAAGACAAATCAAATTCAAAGTCCAAGAAGTCAAACTCATTAACTGGAAAGTAAGGTTGACCATGTTTTGTTACACCTATATGATACAAGGCCACACCTTATACTGTATTTTCAGCTGGAATCTCTGAATCTTCGCAAATGTTCTGTCATAAAGGCCAGTGCGTTATAATGAACCCCATCATATCCGTATCGAACTAAGATCAAACAACCTTCTTTTTGATAAAGCTTGTGTCGTCTTAAGAGTTAACAAAGTGTAGGCTTGCTATCGTAGCACACAACTGATTCTCTATAAATATGAAACGTGTCTATATGCAGAGTTTAGGGAGCGTTTCAAATTATAATTTGTCAAATCAACACATTCTTCCAATCCATCAAGGAGGGGTTTGATTCTATAAGATAGGTTTATTTGGGGAAAACTGCTGACAATTTGAGATGCTCTTTTGGCTACTTGCGAGTGGATCCATGTAAATCTAACCCTACTGTGCAGACACAGGTAAATTAAACATGGATCATTTTTACATGTAATTTACTTTTAAGCTCCGCTGTAACCATCGGTTCTGCAATGAAAGACCATTTCAACAGTCTATGGGAATCAGTACGATTTTTATGAATCAGAACCAACTACATCATTCACAGAACTTTTGAACCAGTAGTCTGACTCCTATAGACTATTGCAGTGGCGTAGCCACGTTTTATTAATGGTGCGACATTTAAAAAATATTTCAGTTATTCTTGCTCAATTCATGTAAGCATGACGTCCAAGTTGTCTGAGACACATCAGCTCTCACATCATTATCAACAGCTTCCACGTGGATTTTGGAGGAAAAATCGATATCATCGCGAAGGTATTTAGCAATATTGTGAAGGACGAAAGTAGCCACAATAACGTTCTCTAATTTCAGTCTTATAGGATTTTGTAAGATAGGAAATCTACGTTTTAACTGTCCAAAACATCTTTCGATTATAACGCGCTCAGGATTAAATACACGATTAAAGGTCCTCTCCTCTGGTGATTCCGGGTTTGAAATGGGAGTCATTAACCACGGCGTTATTCCGTATCCATCATCTCCAAGTAGAATAGTATCGCTTGGGGTATTCTTCATTTGCACTGAGCCAGGCCATTTAGCATTTACAGATGTAAAAATTTCATCTGAATTGCGAGTTGCTTGCACGTTAATTGATGTTACTCCTTTACGATTAACGTACTCGTCCCCGTGTTCTGCAGGCTTTGGTACACGAACATGAGTACAGTCAACTGCGCCTATCACAAAAGGCATCTCGAACTTTCTCAGTCATTCTTCTTTTGCCCTTTCTTTCTGATCTTCTGTCACGGGAAATTTAATCCAATCATGAGTCTTTGCAATAATTTTTGCAAAACTTTGGAGAATGTTCTGGAAACTGTTGTTTAGTGTATTCCAACGTCCTCTCCAACTCCAATTTGGAATCCGGGATTGCCCAAATATCGCAGAAATACTTCCATCTTTCGTTTATTACTGAGTGCTCCTCCACGGTTTTCGTTAGATTCACCTATGAAATAGTTCGACATCCATTCAACATTTTCTTCAGTAAAACGGAACAAACTTTTATAATTAACATCTCTACAGTCTCTTCTGGGTAGATAAACCTTTTTTTGACGCTGGATATGCATAAGCGCAGCCATTTTTGACCAGACACCCAGCCACCTTCACATTCAAGGTAGCTCTGAAGCTACCTTGAAAATATCAAGTACTTGCTTAAAATTCTTAAGAAGATGCTTGGTTCTATTCTTACCGAATGAAGCATTTACTAAATACTAGGCAAGTAAATACTTTAGCTTGAACTCGATAGTAAATACTACACCTTTTACTTTTATTCATACAAACGCTAGTAAATGCTTTAAATTCACTAGTAAAAGCATTTACTACTTTTTATGCATACGACCCCATATTTTTAAGCGGTGGAAGAATTTTTTAATCTAGTCCTAGAACAAAAAGTTTTTATTGCAAAAGGACAATTTTGTTTTTTAATTTGAAAGGTTTTTTCGACAGCTTTGTTTCATACACTGGATGTATTCAAGTTTGAAGTTTATATCACTATGAAAAGTGAGGAATTATAAAAACAAATTACATAAAATTTTTTGACCCTTCAACTTTGAACCCCCAGAATTTATTTTGAAAGCACAGTAAATTCAATTTGAAAATTCATTTCCATAGAATGTTGGCATTCTCAATATTAATTCAGGTCCTGAGTGCACTCAACTGAAAATTTATTCAGTACACAAGAGTTAATGAGATATTTTTGATACTAGCTATCAATCAAATTTACGTTTCATCTTAATATTTATAGAGTGCGCAAAGTAAAAATAGGGCATTAAAGAATAAGGTTAAAAAAGGTCCTGGTCAACATCTGCAAGAAATGTATGTATATTACATTTCATTGGATTTAATTTATCAATGAAGAAACAAAACACTTTAATTGACTGGAAATCATCTTATAGGCAGTTGAATCGAACCACTCTGAATCACCAACTAATGCTAAATCTAAGATATGTGATATGAATACAGTGCCACAGGGATCAAAACCAATGGTAAGATTTGAAGATTATTTCTAATGACCAATTTTTCCTATGATTGTGGAACTCTCCCATGAAATTATGTTTTTCTTAGACAGGATCCGATTCCATCAGCCAGTAGGGAGTGTGATTACCAGATAAGATAATTAACAGAGCTTGTCGTTTTCTCAAAGAATCTTTTATTAGAGAAAATATAACAGATTTTCATTTTTTCTTCAGATTGCAAGATGTTCGAGAGAACCACGTGAAATTGTCAATGAGGTTAGTTGTTTTTGAATACAAGAAAACCTTAAATTATATGCCATAACAATTTATAGAAACACAAACATTGTTCTTTTTTACAGATCAGCGATGATGAATCTAGTTTATCGGCAGATTCATTCAGTGACTTGGCAGTGCCATTAAAATATACACCGGATGATATAAGAGAGCCCTGTGAGTCACTAATGGATCAACTCCTGTAAATTCAAGTGGGTGGAGGTGTATCTGCGCAAGGGGATGAGGTAAGGCTTGGACTCACATCACAGAGTGAATAAATAGCATTTCTACCGAAAAAAGAAAAGTTCTGCAGTTTGAAGATCTGAAAAGTGCAGCCAATAAAAAGGCGAATTGGATCAAGAGTGAAAGTAGACGAATTGGTAGTAGAGAACCCACGTCTCTGACACTTTGACCACTTGAAGAAGCGGTAGTATTTTTGATGGGTGATGACGCTGTATTAAGACTTCAAGGCGTTGATTCAAGCCGTGAAGAATAACCAGTAAGGCCTTTTTTGTTTAATCAGTTGGAGTACGGATTTTTCCTTAAAAAATTTGAGGGGGCAGGGGAAAAAAAATAA
>JAYMFW010181025.1:1982-15711 GCA_036785005.1 Tubulanus punctatus
AATATTACTCGGTCAGCAAAACCGGTGGTTAACTCCTGAAAATGATGGCGTTTCAGGTACTATATATTGGCTAATTAGGCTACTAAGGCGCATAGAGGGAGGGTGTTCCTGTGGTGGTAAATATCACATGGCTTCATCGTCCTTGGGTGCTGTTCTTTATCAAGAGGTCAATTACTTGGGTTTGAACGGGTTTGAACAGATGAGTTCAATTATACAAAAAACTCTTAAACCAAGTTAGCAACTCACGATATTCTTTCAGAAATTAAGTTATTTATTTTGAAATAATAAGGCAACATTGTAGTGTGTTATTAAATGAACAGATTACAAAAAAAGAACTTTTTCCATCAATTGTTGGTTTTAAATAGTGATATTTCCAGCAGTTCATACTTTCATCTACATGAAACATTTTACTTTGATGTGTAAAGAGAGTTATAAATCTTAGATCCTCTAACTCACGACGAACTTATATCACAGTTTCAGCAGGATTGTCGGATCTGATTAAGGCATAATAAGTAAATAATCCGTTCTGCTCATTTCTTCAAATACGAATTCAATTTTACCAACTTCTACAGGGCCGTAAAGCACCTTCAGATTTATTGAGGGGGAGCTCACCCATTGATATTTGAAAATGGCTCCGAAAATAACTACCATAATCCATTTAAATTATGGTTACTTAAGGATTCTGATATCAGTCATGAGTGAATTCGCTACAAAAACCCTCTCTTAACTTTCCGAAACTGGTTGATTTTCCAAATTATTCCCCATAGAGTGCTACGGCCCTGTTCTAGCGGTACATATTTTATGTTAGACTTACATTTTCATAATTCCACATACGAACAGAAATCTATTAGCACGAAATGAAGGACCAACATATGATTACAATCATTTACAATAGTTTACCAGCAGGTGGATTTAATACGTACATGTATAGAGGTTATTTATTTTTTATTAAAGCTTAAATCTTTTCATTGCATTACCCGTTCACGTATATAGCACGTCGTCAAAAAAGATCTCTACAAAGCACCTACCTACAACGCTTTCGATAACAAAGCTTTTTGCTGAATAAATTGAGTAAACATATGTGACCATGTAATGAAGAAGACACAATTATCCGTGTCTGAAATGTAAGATGTTTAACCCACTGATTATCCCATTAGGAACAGTTCCTAATGGGATAATCAGTGGGTTAAACATCTTATATGTGACCATGTGTTTATATAGCGACATAAAACTATCTGAACGACCATATGGATTTCTGAATTAAATGTACAATCAGCTATGTAAAATATTAAGAATAATAAAATATTGCGATTTACAATTTCTGAGTTGCCAATCAAAAGATATTTTATATCAAAAATACACTACGAAATAGATATTAACCCCCATTATGGGAAGGCACTTCTCAAATACTATTCAGTACAATTAGCTTGTAGATAGGTGGTGCGGGATGCAAAATCATAAAAGAAACATCTGCTGTAGATTTTTGGCAATGATTCGGAAGAGCTGCTCGGTTCGTATTGTCGAACAGTTTTATTCATTGGCGGATCCTGATAGCACGAGAGTCACTTTCCTATTTACAGAATCGACGATATCTTCATCGCTATCATCTCATCGAACTGGAGCAGATTTTCGAACTAAGGCGGTTTTGTTATGAAGCGGTGCAGTGACAGCTCGCTGCAAGGGGCTGGCCGACGGAAGTGGAGTCAGAGGGGGATAAAATCCACCCGACGTAAGACTCCGTATTTGGAACGATGGTCTTAAAACTTCACGACTATCGGAACTGGTCGACGAAGCCGATGTAGGTCGACTCGTATCAGGCATTATTGTAGACTCAATCGACAGCCCAGGACTACCATATTTATCAACACCAGCACCTCCTATCTCACCACCCCAGGCAGATCGTTTACCGCGATGTCCTTTCGTTGGACTGAATCGGAAATCCTTCGGCAAATAACTGCCCATTACAGCGTCTTGTTTCGTCTTCATCATCTGTTTGTAGAAATCTTTTCTCGCATTACCGTAGCCGTTCCAAATGTGGTCGCAGAATACGAGATGACCTTTCTGGTACATTAGAAACATACCGGCAGCGGCATTATGTCGTCTCAACAGAAGCGGTTTGGTACAGTTGGACAACTCGGCAGCAGAAGCGATATCGTAGAGGAAAATGCGAAACGGATCAGCAGTTGATTGTAAACAAGGATGGGTACGGTTCTTATTAATTTCACTATAGAGAACTTCTAACGTATGGTGCGAAGCGTTACTTTCGGGGTACAACGATGACACTATAGATATGACGAGCAACTGGTTTTCGCACATGTATTTACTGATAAACTCATCAAATTCTACATCCATGATGTACGGAATTTTGTATCGATGACAACGACAATTGGTATCACCTTCTCCGAGAATATCTTTGCGCAGAGCCACCGGACATGCCCAACCGTTTGACCTCTGTAGACGCATCGCTGACGTCATTCGCGATTTTGCCGAACTGATAACGGATGTTGGGCCACGAATTATCGGCGTTGTGGACGGCGAAGGAGGTACTTCTATTATACCAGGAATATGAGAATATGAAGATTCCATTTTTATTTCACTAACTTCCATCGGTAGTGAGTCCCCAGCAGCATCCTCTTTCGAGTTTAGTGAAGATTTATCGGAACCGAGTCGCTCAATTGATGACGGTGCAGAAATAGCTCTGGTATCGTCATCGGCGTATCTTGTTGGAACAGGTAGAGACTGAGGTATACCTCGTGCCGATTTACTCAAACGTTGGCCGCTCGCGTCTAGATGATCCTGTAAAGACTTCAGAAGGGGTGACTTTAATCCAACTGCATACCGATAGTAATCTAGCCACTCATCCGTTAGAACTCTTATTTTAGTTTGTAGCCGCGCCAACTCGCGTTCATACTCATTCTCGTATTGATCATTGGCATCAACCTGATTCTTCATATCGAGTAGTTGGCCTTTGATCTTTTCTTTCTGTTTGTTTGTGTAAACTCGACTGAATTTTGGCTTCGCTTGTGTTCGTAATTTGTGCGACCTGTTGACTTCTTTAGCAGTTTGAGACGTGAATGTAGTATTGGATAACAGATGACCGATTTCATCTTTATCTTTTGGCTCGACAGCACCAGGTGTGGGAGCAACACACCATGAATATGTTTCTCTTTGGCAGCAGAATGTAAATTGCATAGATGATCGATTCATGCAACGAAATGATAACTCATCATTCACATTTATTACAACAGTCAATGGAAGCTTCGCGTTTGGATTATGTGGCCACTTCCATTTTTTTGTTACTGCACCGTCAACATTAGCGAGGTGTCCGCCTTTATCAGTAGCTAAAAATCTAATGACGCCATTTTTGTGAAAGCACGTAGCTCGTCCGGTTGGTGTGAAACTAGCCAAATGCGTTCTATCATCAGTGTCATCGTACGCGTTGATAAACACGCCTGGTTTTCCTGTACCAACTGGGCTAATCATTACAGCTAATCGACCGGATGGATAGAAAATAGATTTAGTACCGTCGGTTGTAGAGGTCGAACATAAGATCTGATTTGGAGTTGGTTCCGTTTCAACCATGAAAGACGGAATAACAGGGTAAATTCCGTCTATGAGTTCGGGTAGTTCTTCTTTCTGTATTGGCATGTTACGTCGCTGATACCTAGCAAGGGCTTCCTTTTTTGAGTCACCATAATAACGATTTTCAAGCGGTTTATCGAAACCTTGCTCTTTGGCCTTTTCGATTTGTTCATCTATCTGATGTAAAGCTAATCGAAGTCGTTGTTGAGCCCATTCTAAAACTGTCTCTTTCTCATCCGGGTTATCGCCGTGTACTATCCAGCCTTTATCCTCGCACGCTTTTGATGACAAAGCGAACGAAATGATTGACATGTAATATCCGGCATGGCCGCCAGCGTTTGATATTCGGCTACTTTCCGAATGATAATCTCCGATCGTAGAAAGATCGTCTCGACTGCTAACACTATGGCCTCGTTCAGCACGTGAAGTTCGTTTCCTCGCATGCCCAGGAACGGTCAACCAATCACCGTGCTGACGTTCAAACGACGAACGACCCGAAGCTTTCGATATACGCTGCTGAGAAGCTGTCGCTCGGAAACCCTTTTTGGCAACTGGGACATGCAATGCTGGTATGTTTTCTTTTGGAGTCAGAAGTGTAGATGGATTTTGGGACGTATCTTCGGCATCAACCTCCAGGATATCGGCTAAATTTGCCTTTATGTGTTTTTTTGAATTCTTTTTAACTGGGGGTTTATCAGCGGTGCTCTTTTCTGCAGTCTCTTTTGCATGACTCGTGCCGCTAGTGGCATCTGAGTCTCTATCACCGTCTTTCTCCGATTCAGATTTCTCACGTTCCCGTTCCTTTTCTTCCTCTTTTCTTTCTTGGCGTTGTCTTTCTTTTTCGTACGCATCCCTGGCAGTCTTCGTTTGCCACCTCCGATGTACGTAGACAGCATTCGCGATCAAATCACCGTACGAAGCCACGAGGTGGTATTCTAACGTTTTAGACACGCGTATTTTATGCCCTTGTAGAAATCGTAGTAACGTAGTTATTTGCATGAGTACCGTCATAGCTTGTGATTTACATTCTTTATACAGGGAAGCTGATGCGTCCTCGGTGGGACCATTGTTCTTGTCCAGTTCATGCTTGATTTCAGCTACAGTTTCTTTAATGCTGGGTAAAAGACCCTGTTTTAAACTGTCAGGTGCATCAAGTATGGCGTCCGTCTCATCGCCGATAGACGATCTTCTCTCTTTGTTGACTAGATAGGCGGCTACTTTTGGATTCAAATGGGCAAATCTAAGACTTTGTGGCAGTTCTTCGATATCCTTTCGATATCGTTTGGCCCTGCGACCTAGCTTCGATTGATTGAAAAAGTAGACATCCATCTTTTCGGCCCACGCTGAATTCAACCCAATATAATCATCGTCTTTTCTGGGAAAACACCTGCAAAATAACACATATGTATTAGCTGAGTTATCAAATTGACATTTGGTAAATATTTACCGTTATAACCTCATTGCGCTTGTCATGCTCAACGTCATTATAGTTATGATTGCATATGTTTTCTTTTTTTCTAAATTTGCAAACAAACCTATCGCATTATCTCGTTATCTCTTACAAGATTAATTCATATAGTTGATTTCAAACACTCCATGCATAGCGTACCTGAAGTACACTCAAAAATATTTCACGTAAATCATGGTAACTTCAGAGGAACTCGTTTTATAGCCTCGTATTGAAAATTGCACATGAAATGTGTAAAAGATTTAATCAAATAGCAATGTATTGTTCAGTTTAACTACTTTTAGTATTAGCTCAGTATGCGAGTGGGTTGTTTGAATTATTGCCGCTCTCAATAAATTTACTTAGGCTAAACTAGTAGCCACTTACACCTAACAATAAATAAACTCTAGTTCCAACTATAGTTTTAAGTAAAGCTTTTTTCGCATCATAAATATATTTACCATAGATCATGATCAGACTTCAATACGTTTTCAATTAAATTTTGTCATTGCGACGTATGTAAATGATATATGATAAACCTGTTCATCTGTCCTTTGAACAAAATACGTACATGAAGTTGGTATATGAACATATCTATTAGACACTACATACTTACTTTCTTTATGTTTACGTAGATTATCATACCCTACGGAAAGAACGATTCGTTTCTTATCTTTTTAAGCAATTAGTTTCTCGTTGGTTTTCACCTAAGCTACTGTTACTAAGATACCGAAACAAACTCTTCATTAACAACGAAAAAAGGCGAAATTCGTGTACAAACCATGAATCTATCCTTTTCCGATTGTGGTTTGTTTCGTAGCAACAAATTCTCGCTTTTGTGGTTCATCATTGATAAGAAATGTATATCTTTTTGAAAATAATTATATATACCTTCGATGTTGTCGTGTCTGAAATTCCGGTAACCGTAGATGAAAAACATTATAGAGAACTATCAACTTGTTAATCCTAAATCCATGGACTGAATAACTAATATTATAATACAATTCTATAGAGTGATTAATTCAGTCATATATGGTTCCCGTACATGGTTACGAGATTAACAAACGCAAAACTAGTTGCGCTGATTTGATTCGCTGCTTGAGGACGGATTACATTATACGCTATAGTATGACAGATAGAACAAATCGCTGTGATCAACCATTAGGACCGGTTCGGGCGGCCGACCTTTGTCTATATCTGTACTTGAAATTTGACGCCTTTATACGACACATAGGCTAAAAATTCAAGATTAGATTAAGTGCAAATTCCAAACTGTGCTATAAGTAAACAAACACCTGAGAATAGAGCTTGGAAAAATTTAGTTTGCTCAGACCAAAAAACACAATATTTGAAATATGAATACTTACAGTGCTCATGAGAGAGGTGTTTTTCACACCATAAACGCCTCCCTATGGGCTAAGTATTTGGCAATAGAGACAGGTTGGTTACAACATGTTTATATCTAACCAGTTCAACTCTTAATGTGATTCTTGCAGCATTCCGTCCAGTATTGGTGCGTTACCACAACTCAACTCTAAGCAATCAATCAGCCTTTTCTAATCGAGGAAACGAGAACAATAGAGTCACATTACAATGTCATTATTAATAGAGCAATCTGATATTCCTGCAATAAAATGTGACAGGATTACTTACATTCGGTTTGTTTTTGCTCTTTCATTTTATTCCGATACCAAAATACATATTTTGATGTGCCATATAATTGTTACGTGTTATATTTCTGTCCCTGGAGATATACAAACGACTTGCAGAGAACAGATGCTGCATCGTATTTTCAATCGATAATGTCACCGCTAGTTTTTGTTTACAATCACCATGGAAACCGCTTCCAATCAACTAGAGATCCGGCCATCAATTTGATGATAAATGATTCCAATTCAGAGTCTCAGACAACCCCTGTTTCAATAACGATATCCAATTTCATATATCATGGCTTCAATAGGTTTTTGGAAAAAAATCTCATAATCTATTATCCATTTAGAAAGTAACAGTCGCTAATCGTAGGGTGCGTGATTGTGGCATTTCCAACTAATGGGGGTAATAGATAATGAATACATTTCGATTATTTCACCTCGATTTTCACTCGGATAATGTTTTAACTGCTGCATCACATTTTTTTCTGTATGATAAAGATGAGAACAGTTTTAGTTTAAAAGAGGCAGATTCTACAATGTTTCATATTTAAAATGACCAATAAAAATTGACAACTTTTATCTTTACTATTGGCAAAAACCAATGGAAAATAGCGAATATTGCATTAACTACAGTACCTATGGTACCAATCCCATGTCTCAATTGATATTTGATCCGTTTCATCAGCGTTATAGTCGATTTCAGAAAGAAAGAACTCCAGGGGTGGACCGACACGGTCAAAGTTTTCAGCTGCCCTTTTTTTAAAGTCACCTACGAAAATTTCCACCCACCATTGTGCATATCTGCTATACTGTATATCTGCACAAATATGTTTGCAGCAGAATTTTCTATCAAGGATTATTTTGGCAATAGTTGAGTGGATCATTTTTATTGCCTAAAACTGCGCTAGATGCCTCTAGAATGCATTAAATTGCCAACATTGCTAGGGGAGGTCCCCCTAACCCACTCTAGCGCGGGGACCACCTCCCTCGGAGCTCCCCCGCTCGTCACATTCGGTCAACGTCGACGCAATATGGCTTTTTTCAGGATCTCGACTTGTTCATCAATTTGGTCTATGATCCGCCCCTGAATTCTACATACATGAAGTCATGATGATTACCAGGGCCGCCGGATTGAGATCGAGCCTAACCTATTAAGATCCTATCAGAAGGGTTTCAGCAGCACCACTAGTTCGGAGATACGTTATTTCATTATTGCGGACTTAACTCTAAAATTAACCACGAAACACGGAAAACATTTTCAAGTCGTTCTTACAACCCGTACCAGTGTAATGTGTCTAAAATCTCAGGACGGGTGCGATATTAAGAAATTTTCGTCACGAGATCGCGACCCTCTCTTGTCAATGATGGGATGGCCGATAGCTTTATGAAACCAGAGATTCGTATTCAATATCGTATATTGATACAAGTGAATCACTACAAGCTATACATTATCGAGTGCGTCTATCAATTTTGCCAAATATACCGCATCGTAAAAAACTAATCAGCTATTTACCAACTGTATAGGTATCGATGCTTACGTAAAGGTTACAACTTTGTGAAGTTGCGCGTAAAAGTGTGCCGGTGTAGCATTTCAGTGCCGCCAGCCTCGAGACGCAGCAATATCCAATAACGTTTTGTCGCGAAATAATTCTCGATCGAATCGTCAATCGAATGTTGTTGATTTTATAAGAAAAAAAGGAAATTGCAGCTCGAATGATTGATAAAACACGAAGCTGATCACGAATTTCGTCGACTTTATAGTTCAAAAGTTTCATATCCCTCGATCATGAAATGAAATGATAACGTTGCTATTACGCGTTTAGACGTATAAGTTGCTGAAGCTGATGGGAGTGATTTAAACTGCGCAGGTCTTCTTTCAAAGTCATCATGTCTTCTTCACTTATAGTTTTTGTTATTTTGACTCCAGTTTTTTTTACCCAGTTGTCAAATGGGGCTAGTGGATATGGTTCTGATTACCCGAATGTTCGGTTGGATATTGCTGGAGATATTCACGTGGGAGCTTTAGTTAGAGTTTACACTGAAAATGGAACCCAATGTATGCCGAAAATCCGGGATACTACTTCTGTGGAAAGAGTCATCATGTATTCGTTCGCATTAGAAAAACTGACAAAAAGAAACTTAGTTCAAAATGTGAGTATTGGTCTAACTCTTTTGGATACGTGTAATATCAAAATATTAGCTATAAGACGTGCCTTAGAATTGATCGGGATATTCCGAGAAAGCGACCATCAAACTCCAGTTGTTGGAGTATCAGGTGGTCAAGGCTCGGTAATGGCGATAGAAGAGGCTAAAGCTCTGGCTCAGAAATATGTTCCGTTAATTAGTTTATTTGCATCATCAGATGAGTTAGGTGACCGGAGACATATACCAAATCACTTCCGATTCAACCCTCCTACAAAATATCACATCCGAGCGCTAATGAGAATGATAAACACTTTGAAATGGACATATATATCAGTGATCTACACGGATGATACTTATGGTATACATGGTATGAAAGAAATTATAAGATCGGCGAAAGACTTTAAAATTTGTATCGCTTTTATGAGAATGGTGCCAGAAACTCTGAGCAAACGAGAATCAAGATTTGTAGCCAGAAGTCTGAACGAGAATCGGAAGGCGCGGATAGTAATGTTTTACGGATATTCATCAACATTGAACAACATTCTAAATGCGCTGGAAAATAGCACTGACTTTATTCGATCGTACTTCATCTTCGCTACCGGACAAGCGGCAAGATCGTCGTTTGCTGATTATCCACAAGCGGGTCTTGGCTCATTCGGTATTAAAGTTAAAGAAGATAATCTCCATGCTTTTGAATTCTACGACTATCTCGGACAATTGACTTACAACAAATTACAGATACCAAAACCGTGGGCTCAACAGTACGTCGAACGAATATTCAAGTGTAACTGGGAAAACGGTACATGTGATAAGTTTTCAAACACAACGTTCAACACAACTGGTCGATTCAATTTCAACAATAGACCCCCTAATACACACTACGTCAAAATCTACGATGCTCTAACAACGTTTTTCATTTCTATCGAAAGGATTATCGAAAACGATTGCCCAGACGCCCGACATAATCTGACAACCTTACATAAATGCGTCACTGGACGCGCTGTCTTGGGCGTCATGGAAAACCTTACATTCGACGGTTACAGTGGACCAATTGAATTTGATGAGAACGGAAACGGAATACACGAAATCACGATTTTACAATATCAAAAGGCTAGTTCGGGAGAAAACATTTACAAAGTAATCGGTCGATTCGAGAAAAAACGTAATCTTTTAGATCTCGATATGACGTCACTACGGTGGCCGAATACAACCAACAACGATCGAGGTTCATTACCTAAATCTGTGTGCGCTGATCCTTGCAAATATAACCAATACAAAATACAAATTGATGATGATTCTTGTTGCTGGCAATGTTTGAGCTGTCCGGTTAATTTCATTATCACCAATGGTTCTCGATCGTGTAGAAAATGTCCAACAACGCAATGGCCCGATCCGAAAACTCTCCGAACTTGCAAACTTATCAATCCTACATATCTGGATCATTATCATACACTAGCTATTTGTCTGGATGTTTTGGCTGTAATTGGTTTGATAGTTACTATAGGTATTCTGATAGTATACTGTGTCTATCGGACTCAACGACTTATAAAAGCTGGTTCTTGGGAGACAAGTCTGATGATGTTACTTGGGTTCGCGATCAGCTTTATAACGGTTTATCTGATATTTTCGAAGCCTCTGAAAAACGGCTGTTACGCGTGGAGAATCCTATATAACGTTTCGTATACGATGATATTTGCACCACTTTTGACAAAAAGTAACCGCATCTACCGAATATTTACGGGTGGCCGAAGAGGACTCCGGAGTAATGACTTCAGGTGGACTAGTGCTAAATCGCAAATCGTTATATCTGTCATATTGGTTATCATTCAGGTAAGCCTTTGATATTTTGATACTATTTTGAATACCAGAAATCGCCTTAAATGTGAAACAAAAGCTGGAATATAAACATTTGTTTCAATGTTGGTGACTTGTTCCTGAAGAAATGTCTGAATGAGAACCATAATGACCCGATAATTCTACTATGAGCCGGGGTTTCGCTATAAAAACCACACAATGTTCGACAGTAACCAATAATGATCGATGGATTTACTTTGGTTTTATGTTCAATAGTAATGTACCAAGCCTAATCTTTCAAAATTAAAAAAAAACAAAATCCATTCGAAACCATTCGAAATCAATGGAATCATTCAAAATGTCTCGACGCCGAAATGATAGTAATTTCAATCAACAATTTCGTACCTAGTCAATGATAACACAAAGACATCAGACGTCTTTTTCTTTCTCAATCAATGTATGTACAGGGTACATCCGTGGACTTGCAAGTCCACGATATTGATCACGACACGCAAATCCAAACTGCCGTAAGCTGCCGTTAATAATCAATTATGAACAAATCCATATCTTCTCTCAAGGGGTGGCAACTTGTCAAATGAAGCGCAGACACACAATCACGAGAAACCCAGAGACACCTTTTAGCGCATTCTGCGGACGCGCTGGATACAAGATCACCAGCGTACAACATGGAGACATAATTTTCATATACCTTTTGGTGCCACCCATGTCTAACAACACAAAATTCTAATTCTAAAAAATAGATTACATTCCACTAAAAACATGTTTGTTTTTATCATGAATCTTGAAATCACCAATTGATACGATATGTCAGCGAGTATATTTCATAACTTAATTCCATGCATTCTATGGCTTTTCGTTGTAGTATTGAGGCGTTTTTATCTAAGCGAATCGTATCTAAGCGATTAGAGGCGTTTTTATCTAAGCAACGTGCGTTGGTTTTCGGGTAATTTTCCATTTATTTAACCAACGCACCAATGCAATTTGCCAACGCCGCGCATTCATTTAGGCGCTGATTCGAGCGTCTTTAGTTACCGGGTCAGTGGTCGATGATTAATTTATTTTGGACGAGTTGATTTGTGCAATGCGAACCAACGTGGCTATCCAACGCGCGTACCTTCGAGTTGCTTAAATAAAAACGCCTTGAGTTGCCGTGCACTTATCATGAGACTTAATCGAATCGTTCTAGATAAATCAAACGGCGTACTCGCCAGTAGTTTAAAATGGCCGACTTGAAACAACGTATCAAATCGCATCGAATCGTCCTCGGAGACGATTTGGTCGAATAGGGTACGCGCGTTGGGTAATCGCTTAGATAAATGCGCCGTGTAGGGTAATCGTTGTTGGCGATTTGGTTAGATAAATGACTTTATCAAATCGCTTCGATACGATTCGCTTGAATAAAAACAACTTTGGTCAATTTGAGGAAAAATTAAATCTTGTCAAATATAAGCCAACATATCGATAACGTTCCATATTTGTAAATTAGTAGCCAACAGTCATTTTCACTTTTGAGTACTAGTTTTTGAATGTTAGTTGTTGATAATGATGATAATATAGATATAGTCGATTTTTATATCGTGTATGTTAAATTGTACCATTTCTGTTTCTTTTAGGTAGTTATATGTTCGGTGACAGCGATCTACTTTCCACCAACACCTAAACGAGTGATGCCTGTAGAGACTAAGCCATACGTAGAACTTCTATGTGATCTTCCTGTAAAGGCTTTAGTCATTCCTCTGTCTTATAATCTTGTTCTAGTTGTTGTATCAGCTGTGTACGGATACCTAACCCGTAAATTACCCGAAAATTTTAACGAATCACGTTACATATTTCTGTCGGTCTGCGCTACTTTGTTTTTGTGGTGCGCCTTTTTACCGACATATTTTTCCGCATCCACTGTAATCCACAAATCGATGTTGTTAGCGCTGTCTTTAATCTTGACTTCATATGTGATTATTCTATGTTTATTTGTAAGTCGAGTTTACGGTCTGTTTCACGTGAACGAAAATGATCTAACATTTTTCACTGCAACGACCTTTACAAAGAATGCATCCGTTGCTCCATTGCCGGAAAGTTCTAGTGGGGGCCGCGGCGAGAATCGACTAGCTACTGTCAGTTCTAACATCCCTTGATGATAAACGTAATGAGTCCTTAATTGAACTGATGTTTGAAAAATATTCTTATTGAACATGAATATATACGTAAAAGAATCGCGGTGATCAGCAATAATTTCGACTTTGATCTGGATATAGCTCTGTTCTCGAACGATGGAACACTTGGAAGGATGCCAACCTTGTCCACATTTTGGTATCTCAATTGACAAATGATCAGCATGATCCCGTCGGTAGATGGGGAATTGTTGGGAAAGTGTGTCTAACTAAAATCTGTAACGTAATCGTTTTCCATCGTAAACACTCATTAAAACGATATAAACAAAAATAGAAAATCTAAACACATCGTACAATTGCTCTGGGTGCTCCTTCATGATAAATATGGATATCCATCCGCCACAGGCAAATTAAACAGTATTTCGTGTCTTATACCGCCCACAAAAAGTGCTATTTTGATTTTCCACGTGACGAGTCGTTAGGTATTAGGGCTACGTAAGTGTTGTGTCAATGTAGTGTTCAAAAACAAATGACGCAGCGAGGAAAACGTTCTCGGCTCAGCAGTTCTGTATAAACGTGCTTATATTAACTAAAATAATTAATTCAATATCCACCAAAATTGACCTTGTCCCAATGTTGGCGGATAACCAGACCCCCACTTCACATTTTTAAAAGCCCCCCCCCCATAATTCCTTCTCGCTACGACCCTGAGTTTGATTTATTGATACGATTTTTGACTGTCGTATTATTAGCATCTGTCAAATGTAAACGAATGAATGAAAATACCTGAAATTGAATAGAGTGCCGTATCATACAGAACTTAATCTAATATGTGAAATGTCGGTTAATATAATATTTTTGACAACAACCTTTCCATGAATTATCAAATTTTATATTGATGTACCATATGTTAATTCTTTGTTGCATGATCTTTGTAAAAAATAATAAATCTAGTAATACAAAAACAAAATTCCGTTGAC
>JAYMFW010181136.1:0-15690 GCA_036785005.1 Tubulanus punctatus
CTTGACGAGGTCTTGTGTGCATGTCCTTTTGAAATATCCCATTGATGGGTCGCCTAATAAATGTAGTTCGATGAAATATTTGAGTACAGTTCATTGAAAATCAATTAAATTCTTAAGTGAAAGACCTACTGTATGTAATGAACAAGACACAATTTCCCGTGTCTGAAACGTAAGGTGTTTAACCCACTAATTAACCCACCGGGACCAGATGGATGGCGAGTAGCTCAGTCAGTTAAGGCGCTGGCTGCCATGTGCTGGCGATAGGTGACTGAGGTCGCGAGTTCGAATCCCGGCGGTGTCGTTTTTCACTTAGTGTAGTGTCTCTGTTCCTGATGGGTCGATTAGTGGGTTAAACATCTTACCTTCTGTTACGCACGTCATCTGTTGGGATAGCTGTATTTACGGGGACCCCATTGATGGAACGAAATTATAATTGCGTATATTGGTCAGGTACTCGAATTACGATTTTTGAAATTTCAACACTTTTTGCATAACCTATATAGAATCATTTATCTTAAGACCAGCTGCACGTGATGCCATTTCACATATTGACAGACATACCCATATTGTTAATTTATTGAATTGGTTGTCAATACAATAGATATCACGTGACGGATGGTCTATCTAATAGGTGTAAAACACAATGAATCTACACACTCATTTCTGAAAATAATGATTCCTCGTTCTCTTCCTCATTTTCTACTTCTTGAGTTGATTTACCATCTTTGATTTGTTTCATTTTTCTCATTGCAGCTTTTCGTCGAGCTGTAAACAAAAATAGTGAGGTTCATCATGTCCAACCAGTAAATATTGAATATTTGATAGATTATATATTGCAAAATCGGGTCTAAAAGTCTCAAAGTGAGTAGTTGTATCCTGATACTGGTTCTTAACTACCTAACGGCCCAGGAAATTACTACTATAACTATAGGTCTACTCTTCAGTTTCAATCACTGATCGAATTGAAATCGTAAAGTGACTTTGAAATCATCTTTTTTGGGGAACCAGGCCCAGATCGTTGTAAAGAACTCATTTTGGTTTGAAGTGATGTCCCCATCGATTATTCGATCAAACTTTTTGCTGTTACGGTCGAAGAGGGTAAGCAACGCATTTTCTCCTGACCCCAACCGGTAGTAGTTTCAACATGGGTTTTAGTTTTTCATGGAAAAGAAATCCGTAAAATGACCGAGGTGCCTGTCGATTTGGAATCGTATGGTATGTATTATCGTGTACAAGTTCTACACGTAGTCTAATGGGAAGCGATCTAGTGACTAGAGTGATCCCTAACGAGCCTGGTCGTGCAGAGAGATATAACTTAATTACCAAACCTTACAACTAAGCATACCTAATTAGCAGCTTACGACGTGACCACCAATGAATAAGTTTCAGTCTCCAACGGAATTAATTTCACCTTCTACTTACCTTCTATAATTTTCATTTTTTCTTCATCTGTTGTTCGTTCCTCGTTTAATATCACCTCTTCTGCTTTGCATATCCATTCTAGATACCCATTCAATTCGCGTTCTATTTGCTGTTGTCGACGTAGTTTCAAAAACGCTCGTCTGTTTTCTACTCGTTCTCGTTCCTTGGCAAATTCTCTGCAAGATTATCAGGTTGCAAGAAATGAATAAAATCGTCCCGAGACTAACTGTACATGTCATCAAAAAGTAGGAACTCAAGTAAAGGACAAAAGTTCTTCCCACATGAGTATAGGAAACTTTGTTGTCTCTACGTTTTGTATTTAATTTAGTTTAAGATGAGATGGGAAAATCGGTGGAGGCAAAGTGATTACGTTAAAAAGAAGAAAGCCATAGCAAAAGAGTTATTCAGAATAAAATCGGCAAATAATGAGCAAGGTTTTAGAGATTAGATGTTGCTGCAAAGGCATCAAATAGTCCATAGCTCCAAGAGCAATTAATATCGAGAAAATGCTGCCAGAACAAGATGGCCACTTATTCCAGTTGATTCGTATATCAATACGTTTTCTACCAAAATTTGCAAAATCATAACCCTTCAGCATTTCGCAATTGAGGATGTTTTGAGAGCAAAGTCTTACCGAATTGATATTGCGATGTTAGAGATCGACGGATTGGGGCTTCTATATACAGACTAACTCAATATAATTATGTATGCAATAGGATTTCACATTATCAGTGTGTATATGATGAACTTACCCACTTAACACACCGAGAATTAAGTTGAGCATAAAAAAGGAGCCTAGTATAATAAGAGGGATAAAGTAAAACCAGTTGAAGCCATTTCCTAAGGCATCATCGGTCTGAAAAATAGAGATTCATAACAAAATCATATACAAGGTCGAGCAGGCTCAGTAGCAGCTGTGGTTAGAGCGGTTACACAGATGAGGGGCTCACGGACTGATAAAGACTTCGCTCGGAGCAAGGAGCAAGTTCGAAGCCCAATAAGTCGGTAGTTTTGATTGTTATAAGATTGGAAGCACTAATCTATCGTATTATCTATCAGATTTTTTATGAACATTTTTTTAATCATTATAGATATAGCTTCTCTCTGTGATTGTAAGCATATATCTCCATATAATCGGTCAAATTTTCAAAACTACCGTTGTCCAGGAATTGGTGAGCTCCAAATCTATGAAACCAGATCAGATCATAAAGCATTTCACTCATCAGATATAAAAAAGGCTGTGGTACAGAACAGATCCATTATTTCATGCAGCGATAAACCAATATTCTTTCAGGATAAATCGGTTTAAACTGGTCTAGAATTCCCAAGAACACTACTCTTGCTCCAAATTCGTTTGCAGAATAAAAATAGGCTAGTTTTACACCTAAACAACCTTCGTAATATTTTTTGCAAGATAGGTGCCAATTAAATAGAAAATAGAACCATTCAGTCCCCTTTGAAATAGAAGAACATGTTCGTTCACTTTAAATCTCGATTGTAAAGACGCCTTAGAGGCGATGTAATTATCAATTAGCATGCTGGTATCACTGCCAGGCAATTCACTCCCAAAGGGTAAAGTCGCCATTTTGAATTACGGATCTGACCTGTACCCGACTTAAGCTAGAGGCTATATCTCTGGTATTCGCTTATGCAAGCGATTACCGCCAAAGTCTTTTAGAAAAATTCGAACTGACGCACACCTCCGACAGGCAGCAAGAAACCGGAAGTATGCGTCATATCCAATACGAATTAGACGTAGGGTGAATCTAGGATGTTCGATGGAGAGAGTCTCTCCTGTTATTTGATTTTCTGCTCATGATTGCAAACGCACTGTTCCACCGACCCTCCAATTTTCACCTTTGCGTCCAAAATTCCGAATTTCGACTACTTTTGACCAGACATGATTGGCTCTTCAAGCACGACCGAGCTAACTAAATTCACCCTGAAGAATGCATGTATATATCTCAAGCTTCAGACTATAGAAGACCAGGCGTCAATCTGCAGCCCCATCGTCCCCGCAGTTGACGCGAGTTGATAAGCCATCGCGTTTTAGCTAATGACAAACTTACGTACGCGCTTAAAACACCGAGAATTAGATTTAGGACAAGAAACGAGCCGAGAATGATTAACGGTATGAAATATATCCAGTTGTATGAACTCCCGTAAACGTCATCTGTCTAAAGAAATATGCGATAAATATCTTATATACTGAATAATGAATTTCAGAATTGACTTATTTAGGGGTAACTTCCAACTGCATACCCTTTGCACTAAAACATATTGTTAAATAAAGGTTGATCAGGACACGTTTGGCACTTTGATTCCAAATTAAGAAAGTTTGATCTTAATGATTTTTTATGAATACAAGATCAGCTGATGAACCTTATGTATTTACCAATAATTTCGACCTCACTATTTACCCTGGCCATCCAGCTTATCCGTGAAACGTGTCGTTGCGTGAAAATCGATTATGTACAAAATGAATTAAGTCCTATATCCGTTTGATACCAATGTCCAAAACATTATTTCCTTCGCCCCCGAACACGGCTCACGTTTCACTGATTAATGGATGTGGGCGACCCTCGACTTTAATTACTTATTAGACGCATTATACAGCTGTAAGAGCAGGCATGTCATTTAACATTACATCATAATTTTGTAATTCTAGCCAAGAAATGCTGGTGGTACCAACAACTACATTTGTGTTGTTGGTGACACTTGTTAACCACCAAAAGCAATGTTTCAGTGACGTTTTAATGGTTTCATTTTCTTATATCGAATGATACTAATTTTCAAAGGGTTATCTTTTGAAAATTACACCCTTGATTTGCATGAGGATATTATCAAAATTTTTTCGCAATAACATCCTCAGTTGTTTAGAAATCCAATACTACACAAAATCCATTTTCGAGAATAACGATAATCCACCTTAAAACTGCGAGTAAATCCATTCTAACTGCACTAGAAGTATAATCCATAGATTTTGAACAAAATGCCCAAAATAGCGTCACACTTATCTCACTTACATAATATAATACATCCGTCCAGCCTTCCATAGTGATGCATTGAAATACAGTTAACATGGCGTATCCAATATTGTCAAAACTAGTAATTCCATAATTAGGTCCGACCCAGTAGGTGTTGCATTCGGACACGCCCGGAGTACACACAAACGCTCCGTTTGCATTCGGGGGCGAACAAGGCCTCGGCTTCGATTCACCTTTTGTATCAAATTTCTTTTTAGCTGAAAGACAAAATTGAAAAGTAAGTGACAGGCATACAACGAGGATCCAGGTAAGGTTAATAATGCCTATTTGAGAAATCCAAGGGGCATTCAGTCATATAAGAATAAGGAACTTCAAATCAGAATAAAGTTTAGTAGCATGAAAACAAAATTAAAAAAAATTGCTGCAACTATAAACAACTACAAATTTAAGGCCAAAAAGCCCGTTTATTTGGAGATTTCTGTGTAGTATATGTTGAAGTACAGTTTCACTTAAAAGATAGAAAGCAATTCATGATTAGTGCCAAAACACTGAGAGAATCAGAATATCCCCCAATTGTAATTTTGAAGTTCAAAACATGACCACCAGGTAGAGGTTAGGTAATACATGTATAACTGAGCATCGGAATTTCAAACTTTTTTGTTGCACCGTAGCTCGTTTGATACGGTGTTCTGATACTTACGGTTACTATTACAGTAGAAACACGTGAAATGGAAGATTCCTTCATAAAATTCTAAACCTATAATGGCGAATATCACGATAGCGAACAGCACCAAGAGACCGATCTGGAGCAGCGGGGCCATAGCCCTTATGATTGATTTCAGAACCACCTGAAGACCTAGAATAAAATGAGAAAGAAATGAGAAGGACAACATATGAAAATTATTCAGCTCCTTTTATATATAGCACAGATTAAGAAATTTCTAGTCTCACAATAGGCACTCTTAAAAATAAAAAATAATTGATATAAGAACTTTTAATACTATAATTTTTCTTTTCGGATGTGCATCAACATTGCGGGCAATATCAATTACAATTGCGTGTACAAGAAACAATATTTGAACAATCAATATGCCAGTTTATTTTTCAATTAGTTCTTTACACAAAATTAGGCTATAACTTGGAGATCAAAGAATGATTCTAGATTGATAATCGATATCAATATATTCATCAATTAAATTCTTATTCATGATGCGGCTGAAAAATAAATCAACAAGAAACAGCATCATATCCAGTTATTGTGTCTTATTGTACTTACTGCGTGATTTTTTCTGTAGAAATACTTTTATAGAAACATTTACCAAAAACAAGTGACATATCAACAAAAATATGAAGATTATCAAAAAAGGTGGAAGCTGGTAAGTGTGCAATAAAATGAGGAAAATCTTTCAGGGCCAATGAAGTGATTTCATTTTGTAATGAATATACACCGAAGGATCCTTTAAGATGGAACTCACACAAATGGGAAGAGAATCATTTAAATTTAATATCGCCGACAGGATTCAGCAGTGATGGAGAGAATGATGGTGTATTTTCTTAGAAAAGCAATAAAGAAATCCAAATTCTGTTACAAAATACTAAAAATGGAATTATATTTTATACTTATTCTATCGGTTAACGATCATCAGTGGTAAAAATAGGTGGCTCAGTGATACAGACAGACTTTTGTGCCATAAGAACAGCTACAGGTTTGTGTAGACTAAGTTCTCTTCATTTTGTACTAGCTTTTATTTTAAGATCGATTTATCAGAGAAACAAAAGGGTCAATATTGCAGCTGCAGTTGAGACAGAAATCTCAATATAGTAATGATCGAATCAAAATTAGGTGACCAAAATAGCAATTTATGTTCGGTGTTTACAAATCGAAGAATTTGAAGAGTTTTATAGCAGATCTCGTTATTCAATGCGTTTGGATATTTGTATGAAACACACATAAAGATAATGTGACAAAAAGAATTA
Source organism: Tubulanus punctatus (assembly GCA_036785005.1). Lineage (NCBI taxonomy): Eukaryota > Metazoa > Nemertea > Palaeonemertea > Tubulaniformes > Tubulanidae > Tubulanus > Tubulanus punctatus. The sequence goes on from JAYMFW010181136.1 coordinate 6,387, forward strand.
ATAAAGAAGTTGACCGAGAAATCATAGCTCAAAAGAGCTTAATCACGTGATGTCGTTCTGTGTTGATAGCATCATTTTGGTTGACAAACATAATTGATATAACGGCACGAATAGGCCCTATCGTAAGACACAATAGTGTGACGTCAATAATGTTAAAATCCACCATAAAAAAGCCATCATAAATGACCAACCCACGTGGATAATTAAGCTCCATAATCAATCATTCACCAAAAGTGAAAGCGGGTTCTCCCTCCTTTTGTGTCAATTCATAATAATGTATTTTTGTCTGAATAGAACACATGTTTGGTGGTGCAAAGAATTGAGTTTATGAGCTATTTTTCCGAATCATTTTAGAATCAGTTTCAAAGGTAGTACATCGAAGTAGTACATTGTATAATGACATTGAAACTGAGTCTTTGAAGTAAAACCTCGGTGTAACGCATTAAAAAGCTTTCCGGAGTTAGATTTTGGAAAATCGCAATGGGATGGGACAATAAAGACCGCGAACGAGCTTACGTTAATCATAACAGTGGCCTAATCACTGCTGGGCTTATGTCTCCCATTAATTTTGAGTTTGATTAAGAATGAGTTTTCGTTTTGACGAGGTTTTACTGAAGTGCATAATTAATCGGTTGCCCGGTGATGAGAAAGATTTTACAGAATAATTTTGTGCGAAATGTCGAAATAAAAAATCACGTGTAGACGAGGTGAATATGTATACATACTTGGAATGCCAGAAACGAGTTTTAGAGGACGCAGCACTCTGACAGCTCGGAGCGTTCTCAAGTCAAACGAGGACTGATTATTTGCAAATAAGGTTATAAACCTAAACGAAGAAGCAGTTGGATTTAATATTTTATGGTTACTTCCAAGTGAAAGGCTGATCTTGGACTCTGAAAGCACAGGCCTTTAAACATTATATTACATAGCAAACATAAGAAGGTCCAAAAATAGGCCTCAGCTGCTTGATTCATATGTAATAACATGTGTAACAGGCCTTTGATTCCGCATAGAACCTAATTCAGAAAAATGTATGCTTTCATACCATTTTGAAAAAAGGCTCTAGAATGGCATGAAAACATAGATGATTTCGTAAACACATAAAACAAGACAGCTTTGCAAGCATAATATAAGCTTTATACTAATATGTTTTTGTAAGGGTTCTATATGCAGGTGAGTTTATCAAAGGTTAGGGGTTTTTATTTTTGTATATGATGTTCAAGAACAAAGCTATTCGAGGTTATTCTGCCTAAATTAGATGTTTATTGCACTACATATTCATAATCAAAACGGTAAGAATTGGAAAGAAATCTGACGAACTATCGGGGGAATGACTTGTAATAGCAATATTTCCAAATCCTCTTATCGTAAGCATTTTATTCAATGTGTGATTTTTGCGTGAGTTAGTTCATATCTATCCGATGAAGCTGGTAAGATTAATAAATATAGTTTTTGACTCTACGACTACAACTAAAAAGCAACCAGGAAAAAGCGTTTCTAAACCCACACACAGGTTTGTTAGTATATCAAAAAATGCAAACTAAAAAATCTCAAAAAGACTTAATAGAGTACGGGATGGTCCGAACCTACGGGATATTTACAATTTGAGTTTTTGGTAAGGTATTTTACCAGACTTCAAGCAGGCGTAGTATATTTTATCATGGTTTTCAATATTGTCATGAGTATGGAAAATTGATTAAAACCTTTAAATCAGTTCAGAACTTTAAAACGTAGGCATAACTTTCGTAAAAAACATAGTTGGAAAATTATCATAGATAAGGTTTTTTCGATCTTGAAATTTTAGTTTTGCAGGCTCGTGACAATAATCGACACCCTTAGACACCCAGAATTTAGTGAAATCGATAAGGCCCAAACGCCAGCAGCACCAGTTACAATCAGGACTTACTCTGAAACCCAGTAACCAATTTCAATGGTCGCACCACCCGGAGGGCGCGCGCATTTTTTCCGTAGGTCGAACTTGGGGATATAAGAGACCAGATCCTAATCAACAGCAAAAATAATAAACGATTTTGAGTTTGAGTATTTCTATAGAGACATTCTGAAAAGATTTCAGTTCAGTGATGCTGTACTTTGGAAATGAATTTGTTTGAGGATATGTTTCAGGCTATTTGGAGCCATTATCTAAACAATAATTTCGCTAACAGTGAGTTGAAGTTATGATTCAATTCTAACAAAATATGATCTAGGGGAATCACCGCAGTTTGAGCATGCGCGTTGAAACCACGGTTCGGCATGCGCGTTTAGCAAACTTACTCTCGAAGCCAGTTACCAGCTTCAGTGGTCTGACCACTCTCAGGGCTCGTGCCCAGGGCTGATTGAACCCAGGAACAAAAAATGTTAATAACCTGATCAACGGAAGAAATAAATATGGATAATCAATTCAATCAATTTACAAAAGAAATTATCAAATATCATAGGCGTCGACAAAAAATTTCCAGGGGGTTAGAATTTGAGATAAAGATTACGACCCCTAAGGACCGAAAGTGGCCCTCCGGACAATGTTTGAAAATTAGAAACTATTTGGAGCGTTTTCCTGACATCTGAAGTCATAAGATATACACAAGATTATCGTCAGGGCGAAATTGTATATAGATTTCGAAACTAGGATGATGAAAAAAGGGTTCGTTCACATCACCCCAATACGCCTGGTGACGCCTATGTCAATTTGGTACTAAAAGGAATACATTTACTCAGAAGAAAGGAAAATATATTGTTAGTAGAGTAAAATCGAGGTGAAAAATCCACGTTTAGCAACATCAATCACAAAATGATTTTAGAGGACCAGTAATCGTAACAAAAAGTAAGATACCCAGTTGTCTTTACGTGCTTAAGTTGCACGTGAGAGACATTGCACCTTATATCTAAATTTTGTGCGTGTTAATAGAAAACTTGCAAAGCTGAAATAGTTTAGTCATTAGGACATTTTGCCAATTGTGAACTATTCGAGCAAACATTTATTAAGTGTTTGACGAATTATCATCTTTTTCGATAAGATTGATGTATTTTGTCATCTTATTATTCGTTATCATTCTAATTATTCTATGTACTTCGTTACATTAAACTTTTTTCGTTAAAACAATTTATCATAAATTATCAAACGAACGATGTATGTAATACTATAATGATAGAAAAATTAAGCCCCATGATAAAAGTATTTTCATTAGGTACTATGTACGTTTCTACTAATAGCCATTATCGGGTATTCATGAATCTGAAGATGATGTGGTCGTCGTACTTGTAATGTACTTATCAATCTCATTTCAGATTTTTATCTTATTTATATTCAATTCTCGACCTTTTTTATTCTTTCGGAATTTTTGTATCATTATTTTTGGATTACATACATCGGAGTCAGTATCGTTTTACGTTGATTGCTTATCGAAATGCCTACTTACCCGGTGACTACGACTACAAAATCCATTATATTCCAAATATTACGTAGATACGATCCTTTATGTAGTATAAATCCTAATGCGACTATTTTCAGTAACGCTTCTACACAAAATATTCCTAAGAAGTATGCCTCTGTTTTTTCCTGGAAGAGAAAATAATACGGAGTAATTTTTTATGAAGTTTTTCTAGAAATAAATTTCTCAAGATTTGCCGATGAAGTTCTCGTTGTTACACTTACCAACTTTAGCGTCAGTGTAGTTTTATCATTATGAGCTAGATGCTGTTCCAATGCTAAGACTATACAATTGGCTATGATTGTGAGAAGGACCATGTACTCAAAAGGCGTGAAAAATACAGTTAAGGATAAAACATTGATAAAATCTAGGTTGATTAAATGTTCCTAAACATCATAGATTATGTATTTTTGTTAACATTAAAAATGAATCTAAACTGCGTCGTGGGTCAAAAATAAGGACATAATGTTTACACTTTTCCTAGGGTGATATTTCACTACGATCTTTTTCCTAGCTGAGAAACGACCATTGTCGATGACACAAATTACGAAAATTTTAGCTGGTAGGTGAAAATTTTTTACCAATATTCTAAGACTCAGAATCTACTCAGTAAGTCTTGAATTAATTTCTAAAGTAGATAAAACCCACAAAAATTAGTTTAATTCGAGGAAGAGATGAGTTTGTTTTTACCACCAGCGGACGCTACACCATATTCATAGCCAGTCAATCATCGTTTACATTTATCTCTACCTACGAGAAAATCGTTTACTTTCTCGTTTAGAATTCGCATCAGTAAACATGAAAGGAAGCTCTTATATGGGAGTAACGGTAATTTGTACGAAGAAAAATGCGAACCCTGGGGAATAAGCTAGGTCTTCTTCGGTTTCGCTCGAAGACTCCTCAAAACAAAATAAAATCGTATCGAATTTTTCTACTCTCGGTTACATTAGTAATATACAATAATATAGACGTGTGTGTATGTGGTGTGCGATACATACCCGTCGCCGTACCCCGATCAATTATTGGAAATCGATAACCTATCGATGAGGGATGATTCTTTTCATGAAATTGACTAGATGCGCTTGTCGGCGGTGTGGCCTCCCGGTTAACACTCACTTCCCAGAAAAACGGATTCATTGCGACAGAACTGAGCGATTTGCGCCAAAATATCTCATCAACGAAATTGCCATTTTCAGGGAATGAACCCTAGCTGAACTCGGATTTTTTTTAAAATCAATTGTGTTTGACAGGAAATTTCTCGACATGACTTTAATCATCAATTGGAAATGCAATGGAAAAATTGCCTGATATTTTCAGCCCATTCTCCATGTTCTAGAAATAGTTGTCCAAACCTGGGCATTATACCAAATAGAGTAATGCTAATTTTATAGTGGACAGATATTTAACATTTCAGAAGTTCAAAACATATCTTTCTGACTATTTTCTTCAGAGTAAAATGGTCAGAACATGCTTGCTCGAATACAACATGGGAGCTGTTAGCTTCCAGAACTGAGATCCCTCTGAATCTTCTACATGCTAAAGTAGAAATCCACCAAACACGATAACCATGGCAACCGATTCTATAAATCCCAGTTCGGTATTTCCCGCAGTGTACGCCATTTAATTGAGTCAGGATAGGGCCCATTCTGCTTTTTCCTCGGCGATCAACGTTCAATTTTGATCAAATTTTGACCACTTATACTGAGGTCAAAACGTCTGTCAGAATGTAAAAACCACACTGATTTCCATCAGATATATATGCTTAATTGCAAACTTATCTAGGAATCTATCAATTCATATCTCAAAGGCTTCGAAATTAAACGCCAAGGTACGACACAAAATACACCCAATTTAGAACCCTGTATCAATATATAAGTATATGCAACCGTTATTAGGGAACTTTTAGGATCCGTTCTACTCTGTCATATTAGAGAGCTCTACTCTAGAGTCGTCAGGAGTGGTCATCACAAGGATTCAGAAAAGCTGAATCAATATGGCACATCTTAACTTAAGACATTTTGCAATCGCTTAATTATGAACAAGATAGGCGTAGGTGACCAGTTTTTGAATAGTCCTACGTCGTTTTTCTTCTGTCGATACATGACTCAGATAGAGGATTATTTGTAACGATTATTCCTGTAGAATCCCATTGAATGTGGCTGCCGACTGATCAACTCACGTGTGCCTATAATCGGACTATAACTGATGGGTAAAGCTTGCTGTAAGCTGTTAATCTACAATCTGAAAACCAATTGTGAGCGTGACCACCCATATTATACATACACACGTTCTTCTCGAGGTATACCGAGTCACCGCACTTTGAAGTGACGTACGTTACAGTACTTAATTAGTGTCACCAAGTGAGTTGAACCGAATTGACCCGTTTTCTCCCGTTTTTTCATATTCAAACCTCGATTACTGCGTAGGCATTCAATCAATACTGCCGATATAATCTGCCATTCAAACAGTGTTTATCGGATAATGAATGGATTCTCATGAAGTGGAACACTTTCACTTGTGTATATACCACAGTCATTTAGTTCTTCAATTTCTAGAGTGAGCGCTGTGTCACATGGTATGACGCGTCATGGAAGTACCACAGGACGTAATTATTCTTAAGATCATTACTTTTCTTTAAATGATAAGATTTTGATGCAAACTGTTAAATTGAGCCAGTATCTCGCAACTATTCTATATCAATCAAAGTCTGACCGCTATAGCGGTAAGGTAACAACAAGGTGTGTTAAATGGGTTTCGTAGTGTCAGAAGTTTTTCAATGGATTTGAATCCTATCACTGATTGATTCACTAAATTCACTGATGGAAAATACAATAATTTCCAAATTGAGACGAACAATCTTAGGATTTCAACTCAAGAGATTCATAGAGATTTTTGACGATTCGTAAAATAAAAGGAAACGATTGTGAGATTTGGTCGATCTAAAAAAATAACTTGAAAAAATTAGGTAGTTAAATGAAACGACTCACCTTCAAAGAATTGAGGAAATAGTTACTGGTAAATAGTAACCAATTCGGCAGAACATTTTATGAGGCAACGTAAAAAACACAATTACTTCACAATCTGTTAAAATGTCTTAATGAAGACTGTTGGCGCTTTATAATGTTTGAAAACGTTGGAGAAATCGTTATGCAGAAAAACACTTTGCGTTCCGAGTATCAGAGGGGTATCTAATGACAATTAGCCGTGAGACAGTCGTGAACTAATGAGTAAAAAGCTGCCTTTGATTCGCGGGCAAACTTTACGGCAAAATACCGCGTTTAAAAAAAACAAAAGCGCATGTCTTATTCGCTTTGATGGTTAATACGATAAGAAAACGATATGTTGATTGAAGACGACCGTAGGAGATGATGCTTATTATAGCTACTTGGATCGATATGGTGGAGAAACGGTATACCACACATACAGTGAGCTAGCTCCTTGTAGGCTTTATAGATTTTCTAAAAATGAACAACTATGATGTTGAAGTGAAGGAGGCCAATTTAGAGCAGCGGCAAGATACTTTGAAGTCAATATTGTTGATCCTGATAGTAGATAGAAGAATAACTACATATAGAACAACGGTAAATGCTGAGGAAATTTGAAGGGATAAATTACACGGGTCCGGATCACTTTCGAGGAATATATAGATCTACAAACATATATCGTCTGGAAAGCCTGAAATGATCCATTACAAGCACATCTCTTAAGTGGGTATCATAACGCGTGATAATCAAATTTCTAACACTTAAAAATGTTTTTGGATGACATTGTAACCATATATAATGCTTCAACAACATAACTTTGTGAGCTGAAATTAATTTATGTTACACATTGCTGACCCCTTTCACAGTAAACCAATCAGGACTTTAGAGATTTCACAGAGACATTTAAAAACTTTCTTTGCAATTTGAAAGAAAACCCCATTATATCCGAAAATAACATAAAGATCTTAATAAAATGTACACTGCACCTTGACACACGGGGATGTAAAATGATGCAGTTCAGTCTAAACAAACAAGGAAATGAAAAAGTTTCAAAATGCTGTTGAATTATGATATCGGATTTAACATGAGGAATTCATGCTCTGTTAAAACCAATCCCAGATACTCAGGTACCAACAAAAATCGAATTTGTTTTTGATATTTGTATCTTTGAGTTATTGTTTGTCAGAAAATCACCAAAAGACAGCATCGAATTGCGAGCGATGAAGACCTGACGAATTACGAGCATTCATCGTGCATGGGGCTCAGAATATCGACGGATGATCGGATACTGAAATGAATGTATGCCACCAGCCGTTACTATGGAAACAACATGTGAGTATAGAAATGGCGGTGGCTGAGTCGTCGATTGTTCCAGGACATTGTAATCGAAAACCGCGTTGTGCAAGACGCAACCACGTGCCCAGAATGACTAAATACTAAAATAGGTGACTCTTCGTAAACAAGACGGCATTATGGATCAGCCTCAAGGTGACCAAAGATGTGATGAATAATAGAGCTGAATAACATCTGAAAGACTTGTTGAATCATGAACGAAACTTGTTTCCGAAGTATAAGCCGTGTCTATAAAAAGAGGAAATCGATTGTTTGATAATGATCAATTTTAGAAATAACATCTGAAAAGTCGAAATTGAAATGAATTCTGCTCATCAGTTGAATGGCTTTCGATAGAAAAATGAAACATCCTTAATTAATTAATTATAGAAAAAAGAGATTTAATTGATATCGATTACCTTCTTTATAACTTCCCATAGTGTCCAATCTTTTATAAAAAAGGCACATTTCAATATTGAATGCCTCTTAACTTTTGTTTTGTATTGATTGTTCAACTCAAATCCATGTTGATTTTGAAATTTAATCTCAAATCGTTCAAGAAAAGTCAACTTGAGTTGAACTCACTACCTCGGTCACCAACTATAATAATTCTTATCACGGGAATGAAATGAACAAATATCTAGCATTATTTGCATTCAATCAATTAATCGAGAAGTATTGTTGATATCCTCAAATCGATATTCAGGTAAATGAACGCCAATAATCAGAAAACAATCTCTCATGGCATATCGATTATTGATTGAAAAATGAGGATTTATGACACCCAATTAAATTTTTTGAATCGGGTAAGTTACGAATATAAAATGAAGGTGGGTTTCTAAAAACATCAAAATGACATTATCGGTCACGTTAAAGTATCCAAGCATCATATCGGGGTTAATGTAGAATAGCGACTTTCTTTCCAAAAATAATGAATAATCATATACAATCATATAAAACTACGTCTACACTTAACTCGAGAAAACAAGATTTTTCAAAACCTAGTTAAAATTCAATGTGATCATAACCTTATAAAATGCCAAATTTCCAAGATAGTACCAAAAAAGTTCATCCTTTCAATCTTTTCATCATTATAATCGCTATTTTTTCAACGAGTAAAGCTCGTCATGGCATATAATTTCGTTCATCTATGAATGTTTTCTATTTATTATTGAATAAATATGGGGGAAATGAATCCATGAAAAATGCATGGATAATCTTTCTAATTAATTATTTGACGAATACGCCCTATGACGATTTATCACTATACATCACTGGCTCTAAATGGCAGTGTGCTGGTATATAATTCGTAATAGTGAGTTGGCGGCCGTCACCTCTATGAGACTTGTGTCTGAATCATTTGTTCACAGAAATTGAATTACACCACCGCTTAACAGTAAACAACGTACAGAGTCATCGATTATATCGATTAGGCGTGTGGAGTCGGCTTTTGATGGGATTCGATCTGCTGATATGTTGCTTGTTGTTGGGGACCTGTTGAAACGAGCCACTGAGGACTTGGACGTGTTTTCGGTCTAAGTCTCTAAGATAATATCTTTT